>QMIH01000252.1:226070-310171 GCA_003987875.1 Clarias batrachus | reverse complement strand
TGTGTGTGTGTGCCTGTGTGTGTGTGTGTGTGTGTGTGTGTGTGTGTGTGTACACTATCTCCTTGTTAGCATTTCCTTGGTCCACAGGCTTGGAGATCACAGACCCTGGGCAAGTAGTGTACAAAGAAGACAGAATCAGTGGAGTAGTGGAACATGAAGTAACCTTGAAATGTGGCCTCACCCTGCCTGATGTCTACATCTGGAGCTTTACCAAACCAGGCACTGAGACGATTCGAGCGGTTGTTTATAATCTTGGAAAGGGTCCAAAACTGCAGCAACTGGCCCAGGACTTGGGTGACCTGAACATCACTAACAATGCCTCTTTGTACATAGAGAAGCTTCCTTTAGAAGCAGAGGGTTTATACACTTGCCAGGCTCTGTATGATGCTGCTGAAGGAGTGACGCTTTACTACTACTACATATATCTGCGGGTCCTAGGTCAGTACTGTTCTAGTTTTATCAGCAGTAAAAGTATAAAACCACATAATTAACAACATAGACTCAACTGTAAGGAGACATATTTAGCATCTTTAGGTGACAGAATAGATAACATGCAGAAGTATCTATTCTGGGAGTAAATTGCAGGAAATCATTTATAAATTGTAGTTTAAACGTTAGGACAATTTCCCCTATGTCCAATCAACTCATCACTCCACTTTTTTTAAACTGGAAAGTGAAATCAATTAATTTGGCAGATTTTTGGCATGTAGTTTTCTTCACCAGTCTAAGAAAAAAAAACAATGCCATTACTACTTTAACAAGCTTAGAATGATCAATCAAATAAATTGCCAATACTGGTGTGGCGACATAAATTTTTTGCAGCAGCTGGCCAGGGAAATTCAAATAGGTTGCTTTAAATTTATGTGGGCCATTTTAGCTGATGGCCCAATTTACTAGACTTCACCCTATAACTTTCAGGCTGGATAAATGTAAATGGTGAAGGTAATAGTAAAATAAAAACTTGAAAGTTATCTTAGTGCTATAGTATTATTAATTATAGGTTTAAAAGCATTTAATGTTTCAGCGAATGATCCAGCTCAGCTTTAATACCACTTATTGTTGTTTTCTCCAATGACTTTTCACCTTCAGTGCCAGTCTCCAAACCATACATTCAGCAAACGGACTCCTCAGCAGTTGAGGGTTTGTCATTTTGGATGCACTGCAGTCTGGAGAATGGCACAGAACCCATACACTATATCTGGGAACGGGAGAACCTCAGTGGACAGATCAGCATATTGGCTAAGAGCAACAGCAGTCTGATTAACATGACTCTGTTGACTCGTAACCACACAGGTTGGTTCTGGTGCCTGGCTAGGAATGAGGTCAACGAGCACCAAAGTGACCGGATATGGTTAGATGTCTTATGTGAGTGTCTTTTCAAAATGTAATATATTTTGGTCATACATGTATGAGATTTAGCTAATTTGGGGGTAAACAAGAATGTATAAGAAATATTATGACAAATTTTTCAAATTTTTAACCACTACATTTATGTATCTAGTTGGACCTGATCTTCCTCAGATTGATGCTACAGCATATTCAGTAACATCTCAAGGATATTCAGTCCTGGAAAAAAGAAACATCTACCTCACATGTCAAGCCTCCTCTAACCCTCCCAGCCGATATATCTGGTTTTACAACAACTCAGAGATCTACACTGGACCACAGCTCACCATCACCAACATCCTACGTGCAGACACAGGCTGCTATGCCTGCTTGGCCCAGAACACCTACCTTAATACGCTTTCCAAAAAAAACATCACACTAACTGTCTACTGTAAGTTCTACTATAGGCTTCAATGTGCAAGAAGATGTCATTTTCTTTCAAAGTTTTTGAGTTTTTTATAATTACATGCAATTATTCAGTAACATGGAGTATTGTACATTCACAACAATGCCTAAACAAATAACCACAAAAGTAGAGTCTTTGGAAAAGGATCAGATTTTGCACCATTCTTTAGTTTGCTTTTTCTGTGAAATCAGAGATCCAAATAGAGTTTTCTTAAGAAACTAGACTTGTGAAAGTTTAGAAAGGCTAGGTTTGTGCTGCATTACTTCTATACTTATAGATTATAAAGTAAATTAAAACATCCTACTTTAAATAACTTTTAGTGCATGGTATGTCTTACAGTATGGCCAACAGCTTTATAACTAACCTGGAGTTATCTATATTTACATACATTATACAGGATGGGTGAAAATTAATTAGGCAATATTTAATGCCTATGGAATTTGTAGTATCACTGAAGTCTCTAAATAGAATATAGTAAGTAGGATTTCATATTTCCCCCATCGATAGTACAGGCATCAGCTGCGAAAGGCAGCACATGCAATGTAAACTAAAACGGCTCCCTCCCATGTAAATTCCTATACAAATCATATTTGCTAAATGTTTTACTGCTCTGTTAAGCAGTTGTCGTCTTCTGACAGACCCTCCAGATGGTGCACCAACTTGTTCCATCTTCCCAGTACACAACTACACTGACGTGGGCCTGTTCTGCTCATGGAAGGGAGGTTATCCTCCAGCTACTGTCAAATGGAGTCCATACGTGACTGGTGGGAATGAACAGGGTGTCACTAATGTTATTCAGATTCAGCCAGGTCTGGATACTGCTAACAACTCTGTATTCACCTGCTATGGCTCACATGTGGCACTCGACTTCACTCAGACCTGCAGCACCAGGACATGTGAGTATGGGGTACACTGGTTTCTTCTTATTTGCTTTAATTATAAAAAAGAGTCTTAGCTTCTGAATTGAATTGAAGTTCTTAGTATTAGCACCCAGGCACTAAAATGAACTTCCCCTGGCGGTCTGAACAGCTGAGTCACTGGCTGTCTTTAAATGAACAATGCAGTAAATACCTACCTCCCCAACAAGCACTTGAATTAGCACTGATTTACTTTATTTAAAAAAAAAATCCCTTGACATGTCCTTTTATTACATGATGTTATATACACCTCCTAACTGTGTTTTTGCTTAAAGGTATTCTTAGTCCCTGATCTACAGAATTAGAGTGAGGATGTTTCTGAAATAACGAAGCACTGAATAATAGGGCTTGCTAAAGTCTGTACTGTAAATGTTAAAGTAAAATGACTGTAACTTATTTGCTGTAACTAGCGTGATTACCGTATACTGAGGCCCTCCAGTGTAATGGTAATCAGATTTCCAGACAGACTGAAAACGACCTTTACCAACTTTCAAACTGTGTCTGCTGTTTCTTAGGGCTGCCATATGGAGAACCACAGTGTTCTGCAAATTCTAGTCGTAGTAATGCATACTTGATGTTGTCGTGTTCATGGGAGGGTGGATCGCCTCAGGCTCTGCTATGGTGGGCATCCAGTTCTGGAGAGATGCACGGTACATCTAAGGAAGCCGAAAACATCATGGTCCTTAATTCAAGTGCTACCTACAATGGCAAAACCTTTGTGTGTCATGCCAAACATCCACTGATTAGAGAAAGCAAGCAATGTGTGATCAAATTGGGTAAGATCCGCTCAAAATTAATATTTAATTGACATAGTGGTTTACGCCTAATCTGTTTTGAAATATATTTCCTTCATTTAGAGACGCCAGTTTTGATGACTCAGGGCAGTGTGGTGTCAGTGTACGAGGGTAATGATGTTCAGCTCACCTGTATTCTGCGCAAAAACATCCCACCAGTCACAGAGATCACTTGGTATAACAATTCAAAGCAGACTGTTGGTGAAACACCCAGGAAGTATCTCCTGCAGCAAGATGGTACCTGGTTTAACCTTACGGTGAAGGAAACAGACAGCAGGGTGGACAGTGGAAAGTACTGGTGTTCAGCATCTAATGCTGTTGGAGTAGCAGAGATTCCGATTTCGCTTCTGGTGATGAGTAAGTGGTTTGCAAAATTGCACAGAATGCTTTAATGACTGATATGACTTTCCACCATGGTGACATCTAGTGATCTTGTGAATTACTCCACCATGTCTATAGTGGTGTGAATTTTGGTGGTATCTTAAGGTTTTATATAATTCCAATATGTTCCTGATCTGTTTTTCATTTTAACTATCAAACAAGTTCATAACTAAATACTAATCTCTTATTTATTCAGGTTACCCATTGCCTCCAAACATAACAATCAGTAAGCTCATATACAGTGGGCGGCAAAGAACAGGTGTTGATATGGAATGGCTTATACAGACAGATGCTAACCTCACAGGATTTTTCATCGAGTATCAGAGGCTCCTTGTCCCTGTAGGGAGGAGTGATATAGCCCCTCCCTGGCAAAAAGTGGCAGAAAATCTGGATCCCAGGATCCGCAGGTACCAGATCACCAATCTGGATCCAAACAGCATATATGCATTCCGTGTAACAGCTGTGAATTACAGAACCGTTGGAAATCCTGCAGAGGTTACAAGCCCAGGTGAGAACTGATATGGGAAGTTAAAAAAAAAAAAGATTGATTATTAGTTACTACATCAAGCAGCATTTTTCTATATTGCAGTGTCAGTTCCAGTTTCTAAACCATTCATCTTGCTGAGTGACTCGTCACCTTTGGAAGGTGCATCAGTGTGGATACGCTGTGGGCTGGACAATGGTACAGATCCTATTTATTACTCTTGGGAAAAGGAGAGCCGCAACGGCTTGTTCACCATATTAGCTGAGAGCAACAGCAGCCTCATTAACATCACCCAAGTGACCCGTAACCACACTGGCTGGTTCAGGTGCCTGGCCAGGAATGAGGTCAACCAGCAGCGCAGCGATGGAATCTGGCTGGATGTCATATGTGAGTATAAGGTTTCTTTTTCAACACAATTTAACACAAGTCATTTCAAATAATGCTGACTATGTATACACTAAAATGCTGTATTAATATATGATTTAATGTAGATGGTCCTGACCTGCCTGAGATACATGCCACTGGCTATTCTGTCACAGAGATGGGATTCTCAGCCCTTGAGAAAGGAAATGTCTCCCTGATTTGCCAAGCCTCCTCTAATCCCGCCAGTCAATATATCTGGTTCTACAACAATTCCCTGGTCTTCACTGGACCACAGCTTACCATCACCAAGATCAACAGAATACACTCGGGAAACTACACCTGTCTTGCCCAGAACACTTACCTGAACTCTTTCTCCAGGAAAACTGTCACACTCGCTGTTTATTGTGCGTGCTACACCACGTATATACTGTATTACTGACTATGCTTTTGGTTTTATAGACTAATAGACTTTCTGTTAGAGTTGCCCAGAAAGCAAATATACTGTCTGTTAATTCATATCTTGGTGTTTTGTGATACTTGTCTGTGTATTTTTGCAAGCTTATTCATCATGCATGTTTCCCATATTTTGTTCATTCAGATCCACCAACTGGCTTTCCATCTTGTACCATGTTCCCAACCAATAACTACACTGATTTGGCTTTGTTCTGTTCCTGGGATGGAGGTTATCCTGCAGCTACACTGAACTGGAGTCCATATGTAAATGTGACTGGCGACAAGAGAGATATTACCACTAATATCACTCAGATTCAGCCAGGGTCTGATACAGCTAACAATTCGGTATTCACCTGCTATGGCTCACATGCCGCCCTAAATGCCTCCCAAAGCTGCAGTACCAGGACATGTAAGTTTAGTGTCTATATGAGGTAATGAGAGTCATGGCATTATTCAAATGGTGAAACAAAAATACCATGTGGTTCTTAGGGTTGCCCTATGGAGAACCCAGGTGTTCTGCAAATTCCAGTCATGACAATGAGTACCTGATGCTTTCCTGCTCCTGGGAGGGTGGCTTTCCTCAGGCTTTGCTGTGGTGGGTGCCCAGTTTGGGAGACATGCAGGACTTATCTGAGTTAGATACCAGCACCTTGGTCCTGCGCTCCAATGCAAACTACAGTGGCAGAATATTTGTTTGTCATGGCAAACATCCACTGGCTAAAGGAACCAAGCAATGCAGTGTAAAATTGGGTAAGTTTTTTTATTGTGTTTAAAATAAGCAAAAATTGGTTAGTAATTTATTACATTATTACATTATACATAAATGTATACTGTAGTTTAGTAATGAATTCTTGAATTTGTTTGGTCAGCAGGTGTTGATTCATTTTCAACATAAATTAATGTCTTGCTGAGAGACAAATTAAATAAAAAGTCCTGGCACATGCTTATATATATATATATATATATATATATATATATATTTTTTTTTTTTTTTTTTTTCCCTTTAAAAACAATCCCTGGGTGTCTCATCCCTTTATTCCTTTCACAGTGGAAGGCAGAATACACTGTAGTATACTGTAGTAGACTTTTTGAGATATATCTATGCTATAAGTCTCAAATTATTCAAGAGTCAGCATTTGACTGAATTTATCTATCAGCCGGTTTATCTTTGATGTAAAACACAATATCATCAAATTCACGCTGAGGTTTCTAATATATTATTTTACCGTTTGTTCATTATTCAACGAGAGCTATTTCATACGCATCTCTCTTCCAGAGTCACCAGTCTTGATGACTCAGCGCAGTGTGGTTTCAGTCTTTGAAGGAACCGACGCTCTACTGACTTGCACTCTCAGTAAAAACTATCCCATGGTCACAGAGATCACCTGGTACAACAATATAAAGCAAAAGGTTTCGAACAATAGCAGGAAATATATCATTCAGCAACCTGCCGGAGGTTCTTTGACTGTGAGACAGACAGATGGCATGGTGGACACTGGACAGTACTGGTGTTCTGCTACCAATGCTGTTGGAGTGGCGGAGATCCCAATTAGGCTGCTGGTAATAAGTGAGTGATCCACAGTTTAAAGAATAATTGCAGAGACATGGGATCCATGTTTTTGATGAAATTTATTCCTTTATTCATCGTCACTAAATGTTTCATCTGGTCAAGGTTGCAGTGATTTCAAAGTCTATTCTGGGAACACTGGGCATGAGGCGGGAATCCATTCTGAATTTAACGCTAATACATACACACAAACACACACACTAGAAAGTTTAATAGCCTGGATTAGGTTCAAGAATACTAACTACTGTACACTCATAACAGTGATTGAATTAATTTAAATTAACTTAATTCAATTTATAAGTTTAACATAAACATAGCAATTTTTACAATTATTCATTTATTTTTACAACTTACATATTTTACTTGAGTGAAAAAGTCTGCCCTTAATATTAATATGTTGATGCAGAAATCATTTTTGGTACTAGACTACTACTTACAGTACAATAATTTCCAATGCATATCTCAATAATTGTGTGTTGTAATCCCATGTAGTCCCAAGTCCATGGTTCCATACTAAACTCTGGCTACTGTCAGGGTGGAGCGCCGCATGCTCTCGTGTCCATGGAGAATTCCTCTGAGTTTCTTCTATCTGCCAACAATATGCTGGTAGATGAACTGTCTACTTTATATTTCCCCTGGGTGTAAATGTGTAAAGCCCTGTTAGTGTCCCACTGAGGGAGCATGTCTACCTTGAGCCCAGTGTTTCTGCAATAAGCTCTTGATCTAGTATGATCCTAAGCGGAATGAGAAAATGGGTTTCTGAATAGGAATGAATATCAGAGTTCATACATAATCTCTTAAAAAGGTTAAAGCATTTTTGATAAAACACACAAAACATTGGCACACATATGTATTAGAATTTATAGTATACTATGAGAATTCCTGCAAATATTGAAAAGCTTATAGGACTAAAGACAGGTCTGTGAATGGTAAGCAGGTCTGCTTATGGAAATACATTTTTCAGCAAAGATTTTTGTGTCTTGCAGTGCCAGTTTCCAAGCCCACCATGCTGCTGAGTGACTCTTCCCCAGTGGAAGGCACATCAATTTTGATGCGCTGTATTGTGGAAAAGGGCACAGAACCTATTAACTACACATGGGAGCAGGAGCGCCAGACGGGGCTGATCACAACACTGGCCAAGGCAAACAGCAGTGTGGTCAGTGTGACCCGGGTGTCCCGTAACCACACTGGCTGGTTCAGATGCCTGGCCAGGAATGATGTCAATCAACAGGGCAGTGACCGGATCTGGTTAAATGTCTTATGTGAGTTAAAGATGTCCTACTTGTAACAAGCCTCGCTTCCCACACTAGATGTCCAGTTAAGCACTCACATAAGCCAAGTACTGTACTAGGCAAATTCCCACTGGATGGGTTTTCTGATGCTGTCGATGATCATCCAAGTGTCTAGAACCTGGGTGTCAAGCTTGTTTTAGGTAACAAGCCAGATCACACTCAGCTTGATGTCAAACCAAAAAAAAAAAAAAAAATCTGTTTAGGAGACCAATAACACATCAACATTCCTGCTGAATGTGTTAATTTATCTGCATTTATCTGAAAGGCACTTTCTAAATGCAAAAGCAGATGGCACATACAATCACATCACAGTACAGTGAATATGTCTGTGGCCTTGTATAAGTGTTCACCCACTACAAATCTACTCAAAACAGCTTGCAATTCATAATAATATGGAGTGATTTTTTGTTTTTCATGCTAATTAAGAATCAAATCATTAGCACATTTTGTTAGAAGCTGAGTAATCATCTTTTTTTTTTTTTACATCAATTCTTTCTATTCTCAAGATTTTTTCAATTGGTGGCAGTGGTGGCTCAGAGGGCTAAGGCAGTGATTTACTTATTGGAAGATCGGCGGTTCGATTCGTAGCTCAGCCATGTTGTCATTGTTGGGCCCTTGAGCAAGGCCCTTAACCCTAACTGCTCCAGGGACGCTGTACCATGGCTGACCCTGCGCTTTGACCCCAGTTACACTGGGATATGCGAAGAAGGAATTTCCCTGTGCTGTAATGTATATGTGACAAAATAAAGGCTTTACTTTACTTTACTTTAGATTAGAACCTTTGTCAGGCCAGTCCCTACCCATCAAGCATATGTTTGACATCCTATGTCTAGATTACTTCCATTAAATGGAACTGCAATCTTTAAACATCCCATCCAAAAGTTGGGATGTTTTTTTTTAATGACTTTCAAATCACATGATAGGAAACAAGAACATAGAGAACCTAACAAATGTTTAATCTGAGAAATTTTTTCATGCATGAAAAAAAATGAAATGAGCTCATTTCAAATTTGATGTCTGCTACGGCTCTCAAAAAAGTTGGGACGGGGGCATGTTTGCCACGATGAAGCATCTCTCTATTTTTTTTTTTTTTTAAACAGTTTGAAACATCTGGACATTGAGGTTATGAGTTTCTCTGTTGAAGCAGCTGTTATGTTCTCTATGTTCTATTGTGAATAAAATATTGCCTCGTGTGATTTGAAAGTCTTTTAGTTTTCATTTTATCCACATTTTAAAAAAACGTCCCGGAATTCAGGTTGTATTTTTTCCTGTAATGACTTCCTGTTATGTGCCGCTCTCTAATAATTACACTCCACTTTCATTTTCCATTAATTTTTGTGTAACTGTAATTTTATGTGAAATTGGGAAACAGAAAGCAGGTACAGCAAGACGCTAAACCAATTAATTAAAATCTGCTCTTGATATTTCTTTTTTCTGCAGCCTTGAAAATGATTTCATTCATTTAAAGCATTTTTTTTTTACCAGTCTCATCTAGTAAAACAAGAGAAACTTGTCAAATGTAAACTTATAAGGCTGAGCAACCAAGTGTGAAAATACAGCATGACAAATAAGTTAGCGGAACCCATGCATCAAAATGCCTAGCTTAGATATTGTAGAATGCAAAAATGTTTGAAGGTTTAATATTATTTGAGTGTTTATAGTAGTGAGAGGACACGGTGAGCTTTCAGACATGTTTGCATTTCACTTTTCCATCTTATTCACAGTTGTACTGTAATGCCATTCTCAGGCCTTGATCTTATAAATTATAGAAGGCGTGTATACTGTAATTTGACTTATTTGGGGTTAATGCATTCACTGCAGGGCCAGAGGAATGTCGTTGCTATGGGTTGCTAAGGTACGTTAACTGTTGTAGACTATACATGACCTTGAATGCCCAGGCACTGTTGGATGAAGAAAGTCTGTAAAACTGATCAAATTCTACAATCTAACATCATGTATTTCAGTGTACAGTATCTACATTTAAGTAACATGCCTATCCTGTATCCAGTTGGTCCAGACATACCGCAGATAGATGGTGTAGCCTACTCAGTATCAGATGATGGATACACAGTTCTGGAAAAGGGAAACATCTCCCTCGTGTGCCAAGCCTCCTCTAACCCTCCCAGCCAGTACATCTGGTTCTACAACAACTCCCAGGTCGACACTGGACCACAACTTACTATCACCAAGGTCCTCCGTATGCAGTCCGGCTACTACTCCTGTCTGGCCCAGAATGCTAATCTCAATACCCGCTCTAAGAAAACCATCACTCTCGATGTCTACTGTGAGTGCTCACGCTTTATTAATACATGTCTCCTGTATTTCTACAAATTCTATTCTGACTCCTGAGCTGCTATGCCTTCTGTAACTGCTCCATTTGTTCACATTGCCTGCTAATAACACACCTCTTGATTGTATTCCATTGTGAGGATTTTATTCTGACAACAAAAATGAACACAGCCAATATTAACTGGATTCGGTTGAAGTGAAGTCCTCTCCACTTGTGTATATTGGCCATATATTGTAAAGTGGATTTATGCATTTTTGCCTTATCTTGATCTTATTTTGATCTTTACACATGCAGTAGAATGCACTGGAATTATTTACCTTAAGTATGTACATATGATTCTTATTATAGCACCAGACAGTGCTATTGTCAAGCCTTATTACATTTTAGTCGTTCTATCTAATAGCCATAATTCTTTAATTCTGTAAAGCTGCTTTGCGACAACGATCATTGTTAAAAGCGGTATATAGCTAAAATTGAATTGAATTGAATATCATCACCAGTCATCACTGAATTCAAATGATGTTATATAACCATTTACTTGTTTTAATACCTTGTCATGATTTAATGCCCTTGCTGTCACATCTCTTTAGATTAGTGTCTTTGTGATGGCTTTGCCTAGAAACAAACCATCTCATCTGACCTTCTTAGGCTTACATTAAGGAGCATCAGCTTTCCTCCTGGAAGCTGAATTAGTACTAATTGTCCAAGATCTTGTGTCACAGAGGTCATTTTCCCTGCAGATCCACCAGATGGTGCTCCATCATGTTCCATATTCCCAATAAATAACTACACTGACCTGGCTCTTGTTTGTTCCTGGGTGGGTGGATATCCCCCACCGAGCCTAAACTGGAGTCCAAATGTGAACGGAGACAAAACACAGGATCCTACTAACATCACTCGGGTTCAACCAGGGTCCGAGACTTCTAACAACTCCATATTCACCTGCTATGGCACACATGTCACACTAAATGCTCCCCAGAGCTGCAGCAGCAGGACATGTGAGTATGGTAAATCATATGCATATGAGAGTTGTAGGTACACTTTGACCATCATGTTGCATTTCCCAGGGCTGCCTTATGGGGAACCCAAGTGTTCTGCATATGTGACTCGTAATAACAAGTACCTGATGCTGTCCTGCTCCTGGGAGGGCGGTGTCCCTCGGGCTCTGCTGTGGTGGGCGTCCAGTTCAGGAGACATGCAGGGAACATCTGAGGAGAACGCCAACATCCTGGTCCTGCGGTCCAGTTCCAACTACAGCGGAAAGGCCTTCATATGTCATGCCAGACATCCACTGGCTAAAGATAGCAAGCAGTGTGTGTTAACATTGGGTAGGATATTGTTTGCTTAAGGGTTAAAGGTTTCCAGTTAACTCCTTGATTTAAACTTATTAGGACATGATTAAATAAACAAACAAACAAAAAACATTTGCACGCTAAAACTGAGCTTTAATATGCTCTGACATGACTGGAAATAGAAAACTAGTGCCAAAACTGTGAATATGCTACATTTGTTTCTTAGCAAAGCTAACATAAACAATCTCTAGATATCAGATTACTTTTACAGCAAACCACATTGGCAAAGCATTCATATGTCATGCCATCATCCATCATCCATCAGCAGCCAACAAGCACTTATGTCTGCAGTGGTTGCTGTGTAATTCACTTTACCTAGGAGCCGAAATTTGAAAACCCGGCTTAATATACTTAGCATCCTGAATGGTAATAACAGGAGGGGTTTGAAAATAAATAAATAAATAAATAAATGAATGAATAAAAGAAACACCAGTATGAAAAGAGGAAATGATTTTCCATAATGTACTGTGAATATCGATAACAGTCATCTTTACGGTGTTAATCTGTCTTCCAGAGGCACCAGTGTTGATGACTCAGCGCAGTGTGGTTTCCGTATACGAGGGCAATGATGTCCAGCTGTCCTGCATCCTGAGCAAGAATTATCCAGCAGTCACTGAGATCACCTGGTACAATAATGTAAAGCAGAATGTCGGTGAGGCACCCAAGAAATACATCCTTCAGCGAGCTGCCGCCTGGTATAACCTGACTGTCAGGGAGACAGACAGCATGGTGGACAGTGGACAGTACTGGTGTTCTGCTACTAATGCTGTTGGAGGAGCAGAGATTCCTGTTTTGCTCGTGGTGAAGAGTGAGTAAAAGAAAAGAAAGTCCATAAGTGCTTTCTCTTTCTCTTGCTTAATATTCTAACTATCTGCTTTTGACTTCAGTGGATTGTCTAAGGCTGAGGCAGTATATACCGTATGAATCTCATTTTTACTAGCGTGGTCATGTTATTGGCAATTTTTCAACCTGTCTGAATCAGCACCATATGTGTCCAAATGCATTGTGTCCCTGTTTGGCTCTCCATTTAATCTAGGGTATTGAGCCTAGTGTTTGTAGAATAGGTTTCAGAGCCTGACAAAAATAAAATGGTTACTAAAAATGAATTATTAGTGGCAGAATGCCTATTCTATGATATAACTAGGGACAAACCTTTTTTCTTTTTCTTTCTAAGAATATACACTAGGCTGGTATCACACCTGACAATTAAAGGACAATTCTAACTGTCCCATTCAGTTTGGTTTGCGATCACTACTGAACTACATCTTGAGCTATTACACAAACACCTTTAAGTGTTTTCCAGACCTAAGAATATTTTTCCACCCAACAAAAATGACTGTCAATGACTAACCCCATTGCATTTCTTGGTTCAGGATACCCAATGCCTCCAAACGTGACCATCAGTAAGATCACGTACAGCAATCAGCAGAGGACAGATGTCCTGGTGGAGTGGTTGGTCCAAAGGAGTGAGGGCCTCACTGGGTTCTTCATCGAGCGTCAGAGGCTCAGTGTAGGAAAGAGTGATGATGTTCCTATTTGGCAGAAAGTGGTAGAAGATCTAGAGCCAAGCACCCGTAGTTACCAGATCACGAATCTAGACCCCAGCGGAAAATATGCATTCCGTGTGACTGCTGTCAATTACCGAACCACTGGACATCCATCAGAGGTCAAGAGCCCAGGTGAGATATGTATGACTTCAGTATGCATTGGGGGTACAGTATATCAGAATGACTTGTTTTCCATATTCCAACCTTGTACGATATGTTTCACATTGCATCAGAACCTACTACCGCTGGGATAACCTTTCCCTTTTTTCCCTTTTGACATTTTGAGTACATCTGCCTGTTATTTTCACTCTGTCAGCCAGCTAGCCATTTCTTCATCCTAAAATGCCCCTTTTCCTTCTAAAGTGCTGAGTCTGTTGGAGAGTGGACGTTGAATATGGTTCAACATTCACCGAGAACCACTCTTTAACAAAGGAGGGGGAAAAAAATGTTTTTGTAACTATGAAATACTAAAACTAAATTCAGAGTTGCCTATGCTGTTGTTATGTCTTCCAGCAAACCCACCATTTAAAGCTTATCCTGCTGTTATTGGAGCAGCCATTGGAGGTATGCTTCTGGCAACGTTACCTACAGTCCTGTTCTTCATTTTTGTTCTGCGGAATCGCAGCAGCCATCCTCGTAAGTGAAACAGATTGACACAGCTATATCTGTAATATATTTTTTTTCAGGCATTAATAATTAATCATAATAAACTACAGTACATTCATATGTTTCTCATATTTCTACAGGTCTTCATAGCATGATATTTGGGAAGTAAGTGTACTTAATATATTTATTTTACAACACATTACATACATCATCTGTACAACAAGATCATACCTTAAAAAGGAAGGTTGGGTTTTGTTTGTTTTTTTGTTTTTTTTTGATAAAACAAATAGCCTAATTTGTATGACTATGGCCTTCACCAGGCAATTACTAAGGAAGAATGCCTGAACACTGATGATGAATATGGTCTTCGCTGTACTGTATGTGGGCAACTGCTCGTGTCTGCATGAAAGTATAAATCTCATGGTCAATTCTATTTTTAACCAGATGTCTTGTGAACCTTTCTGCATGATTTCTAAAAATAGAAAGAGACATAAACCAAATAAGGGTCTCATATTCATATCCTTATTTATTTGTTTTAGAATCTATTAGCAGTTAAATTTATTTATATTTCGTTACATCCCTAAAATACAGATTAGCTATAACATTAAAACAGAGCATCAAACTGCCTCCATGGTTTTACTTCTACCCATACTGCATCCTATTGCAGTCTCTTCCCCATGTACGTAATGCACATGTGCCATTCACATGATGTAAAAGAAAACATGATTGTTCAGACAAGGCCACCGTCTTCCACCTTCAGGTCCACTTTTGATGCACATGTGGTCACTGTAGTTGCTTTCAGTGGTGGCCACGGCATCAGCATGGATACAAAGGTCAGTGTGCTACTATGCCATACCATATGCAGCAAGCTGTGATGCACTCTGTGTTCTGACACCTTTCCATCAGCCTTTTCAGTAATTTATGCTACACTGTAGGATCAGACCAGATCTCAATAAGCCCTAGGTGCAAATCACCCTGCCATCGGTTCAAGGGTTTTTCTTCCTTGGGCTACTTTTGTTGTGTATTGACACTCTGCATAATTAGGAACACCCTACTAGACCTGCTGATTGGGAGATGCTCTATCCCAGTCGTCTAGCCATGACATTTTGTCCCTTTGCTCATTTTTACTGCTACACACCAACGTGCATGCACATCTGTACCTTTAGCAAATAAAAGGTGTTTTGATACATGTGTTCTTGTGCTTTATTCATAGGGAGAACAGTCAGTCGAGAGAAAATATTAACTTCCCTGAGGACGAAATTGTTGGTGGTGCAGAGAGAGAGGAACACAAGGAAGAAACAACTTGCCCAAATCCAAATTCCCACGACCAATTTACATAGGCATGTGTTGACCTTCACTTTTCATATCACTGACATTACACATTTGACCACTGAATTCCACTGTATTCTGTTTATTATTACTATTGTTTATTATTACAAGGGGAGGCGTGTCCAAGTAAAACCGGGACTTTCTCTATTTCCCTGTTACACTAACATACTTATGCCAGCATTTAACTAGAGTCTCATGACTGTAATCTGCTTGAAGTCTTCTGTAAATGTCAATAGGTTTTACACCGTCATTCATGAGAAATTTCATCACAAGGCCCGCTTTGACTTGAACGCCCCTCGTATATTACATCCTACAGATTAACAACTCATTTGTATTCATGACAAGAAGTCTTTAAGATCCCCCTTTATGTCATACCATTTCATTTTAATTTTTTAATTCTTTTCCAGGACAATCTTCAACAACCCAAAATAGCCACGCGCCTCCTCTTCCAAGGAATTCATCACTACAGCCATTACATTACACATCCACAAATTGGGTTATTTTTGGTCATGCTTGACAAAAACACCCTCATTTGTGGGGGAAAATATAGTACTTAGGGGTAGTAGGACATTTGAAATGTCAGCAGTGCCATCTGTCGCACATTAAACAGAGGTTTTATTAAAAGAATGTCGATGTGATTTGCCATTTACAAACCTTCAATTAGAGTACTACATCACTTGCTCCAGCTGTTTGCATTTGTATTACTGGCACTAAGTGGGAAAACAATTCCTCTATTTAATTTAAAGACCTATACCCTGCCTAAAATCATTAGTTAATGTGAGAATTTTATAAGCATTTTCATTTTTTCTGTTGTTGTTGTTGTATAAAATTCAGAGAATAACCACGAACCTTATCAAAAAGCCTTATCAAAAGATGGATTTCTTTATTTCAATGAGGAAGATTTCAATACTAGATGAATAGGAGTAAAACAAAAAAATCTTTTTTAAATGTTTTTTTTTTTAAGATGAAGCTTTTGCTATTAATAAAATACTTCCCTCTTGTGTGTGCTTTGGTTTGTCACTTATTTCTTTTGATCTAACAATAGACCAAATTGTGTTGTAATCCACCATCAGGCATAACATTAAAAACTTTCACATTATAACCACCTACTGTAGGTTTTGGGGCATGCCTCCGCAGGGTCCCTGAGGATGTGCTATGGTGTCTGGTACCAGGATCTTTTAAGTGCTGTGGGAGGCAGGATGGCTTTTTTTGTTGCATTGGCTTTCTTGTGGGATCGGACCAGGCGGAATGCCCTTTGGTCCCCACAGGTGTTAATGAGCCTTGGGTGCCCATGATCCTGTCACCAGTTTAACAGAATTTAATTGATAATTATAAACAATTTATGGCTGTTCAGTGCATATAGTTATGGAATCTATGATATATTACATAAAATAATAGTAATAATAATAATAATAATAACAACAACAACAACAACAACAACAATAATAATAATAGCAATAATAATAATAATTATAATTTTTTATTGTAATATATCTTTGAAAGTGATATTCAGAATTCAATTGTGTGTCTATGTGTGTTTCATGTAGCTCCAGTGTAACTGTAGGGCCACTGCCCTGCACATTTTAGTGCTTTCAGCTCCCAGCTCACATGATGTACTTAATCAACTAAATAACAGCCTTTTCTTAATTGAAGTGGATCAAGTATGTATTTCACTATATTTTGTGTTCTATAAATTCCTAGTGCCCTATGAAACTCAGACATTCTAGACCATACCAGCAATTATTAGCACTAGAAATAATTTGTGTCGTTTTTTTATGAGAAAGTTCTGGCATTCCTGTGAAATGAAATGGTTTAATTTGGCTAAACAGAAGTACAGTATGGCACAGTTTATTTCAACAAGTTGCCTAATTAGCCATACACTCTTACAGATTCTGAAGACATTCTTTACTGCTTAAAAATGTTACGCTACAAAACCCCCTGTCTAAAAGGGACACTTCCTGTAGAATTTTATTTTTATGAGGGCAAAAAAAAAAAAAAAAAATTGTTCAAGGGTAATTTAAATAGTTAATGGTTTTTGGCTCCCTAAAGGGGCCCTAACTGGAACCATCTCTGATAAGGAAACCTTCTGCTGCATGCTTTTATATGGAACATTGATGAGATCCCCAGAGGCACAAGACAGATAATCCTTAATGACTCTTTATTTAAATGTTTTTGTTCTTGAAGAATGTAAAATAAGATTGAATGTAGACTCTTTTGTTGAAGTGAAATAGTGGAACCACACAAGTAAGATATGGCTGCCTGTCAACTGCTAGTTCCTACCTCAGCATAAAAAGCTACCTGCGAACCACCTAGCTATTATTAAAGTCATCAGAACAGTAACTGAATTGGAAAACTTTCAGTTCATGTCATAATCAGTCACTTAAAGGAATATACACGCTACTGGCACACCTGCTCATCCATGCAGTTACCTAATGAGTTGAAGATACACAGTTAAAGACTGAAAGAATGACCAGGTGATTGTTTTTTTTGTTTTTTTATCTTCAACAATGCAGATTGGGTGTCTGTCCCCATGATTGCCTGTGATTCTTGTTCTTCTCTGACAGACACTCAAATAGACAATGCATGGCACAGCCAAATTGCCCAGTTAAAGACTGACAGAACGACCAGTTGACGATTCTGTGTAAATTTTAGATCATGCTCCCAGGAGATTGAAATATTCAAACCAACCCAATGTGGTACTAAAAACTATGCCATGCAGTCACAGTCACAGAGATCACAGGTTTGTTTTTCCAATTCTGATGTTTGATGTGAACATTAACTTGCATCTGCATGATTTTACACATTGCGCTGCTGCCACACGAGTGACAGATTAGATGACTGCATAAGTGTGCAGCTTTACAGGTGTTCCCAATTAAAGAGACGGTGAACATGTCTACACTGAAATACTGTATTTGTGATGTGCTTGGTGATTCAAAACTGTTGGCTCCTGTCAGTCAGTTACTAATTCTGTGCTATGTTGATATTATAGGGGGGATCTTGTTAATGCAGTTCCAATAGTATATAGTAGCAGAAAAAAATGAATTGCGGTCAAACAAAAGGGATGACGGTCACTTCCGAAAATAACAAAGCATTTCATTTTCAAACAACTTCCAGGTTCATATTAGCAAAAAAATCGGATGTAGAAATAGTGGAGGCTAGGCTCTAATCTCAGAATGCAATGCAGATATGTGACACCGTTGCACTGATTTATGGCTGAGACTCAGCCAAGCTGTTTAGCAGTCAATGAGATGATGAGTGCAGTGGTGTTGACAGCGGTATTAGCTATAAATTTGAAGGGTTGGTCCCTGACCTGCTTTAGCATACAGAGATAATAACAAATGAGATTGGAGAGGAGGACAGATAAAAGGTAGAGATAAATGAAAGTGTTAAATCCTACTGCTTCCCTATAAATAAAATAAATACATAAATATTATATATATATAGAATCTGAGGGTGGCATAGGGTCTTAGCCAAATCTTAGCTCCAGTCTGTGTGTGTGTGGAGTTTGTATATTCTTCTTCTGTATGTACGTGGGATGAAAACGGAGATTTGTTGAATGAAAGATATTTAAATTTAAACTCAAAATTTGCACATTTAAAGATCACATACTGAACATAAATTAAAGAGTAGGTATTACCTTAAAGACTATCATCAGGACTATCACATGCTTCCAACGAGACACGTGACGCCAACCAACAACCTCTTTGTGGACTGCTGCTCACGCAATGTAAAGGAAGCAGTGTAATACACTCAGAGGAAAGCGCTATCCACCCCTTCTGCTTGCGTGAGCACACAGACACCCACTATTGTCTAGTGTCACTATGATTGATGTCAGAGTGCAGGTATGCTACAGTATCTCTTCCACCCAAGTGTGTCACAACTGCCAAGCACTCTAGACTCTCTGTAAATGTCTGCAACATCACCTGGGAATCATACCAGAGAATTCCAGGATGATCACGTCCAACAAGCACTTTACTGCGCATAGAGTATGAGCTCATTGAAACTCATAACCTTTATTTTATTCCCTTAATTCACACGTTAAACAAAATTGTACATCTTTGTACTGTATGTAGGAATGTTTATAGGCCACTCTCAGGTTGTAATGAATAATGTAATAAATTCAAGGTGCACTTGTTTGGTGAAGCTGTTACTGTAAGACAGATATTGCACTCATTAATATGAGGCATAATTAATCATTCAACATTTATTCGTATAGCATCTTACAGTAACCTAAGTTGGACCAAACTGCTTCACAGCATTAAAATGACACATGTTTACAGCCTGGTACAAACAAACAAACAAACAAACAAAAAAACGGTTTTGGTCTCAATAACTACAGTAGATTGCCCTAGTCATGTATATTAGGGGTGTGGCCAATTTGAGTGACAGCTGCATTGCTGGTGTCTGCTATGCACCACTTTTAGCTAACTAGCTAGTCGGAATCATTGTAGTTTAACTTGAAGTACTTTAAGTACAAGAAATGAATACCAAAGTTCAATCGCATGCATTAGCATAAATTAACACTAACCACCATAACATTTTAGCTAAGCTAAAGCTAAGCATGCTAGCTTGTGAGTGGCAACCGAGTTGATCAGCATGTTTCAAACAACAGCTTTTGCCAAGAATCAGAGTACCTGGATTTTAGCTTCAAAACCGCACTTCAGAAAACCTATGGATGATATATCACAGAGGTTTTGTCCAGTTCTTTTTATACAGACTGTGGTACTTATCTGTAAATATTACCTCAAGCTACTGTATTCCATAGCCCTTGTTGAAGTCCAACCTAGTGCGATGATTTTCCATTAAGACTTTTACACAATGCATGCATTTAGACAGCTATATGGAAAGGACTGCATATCCTTCAGCTTTTTGTGTTATTTTCACATATAACACAAGCAATGGAAATGCTTGTCAACAGGCAAGACAGGCAACTGCTTGGGACCCCAGGACAGCAGCGGGCCCCGGAGTGCTGATAATTGTGATGAATGCTGGTTGGAAAATTTTGCCTAGCGACACATGAGACTGTAGAATCACATCCGAACACAAGTGTCTGTTGTGTGCTATGGCTAAGTTACATCTATATTTTTTTTCCAACAAAATAACCACTTGTCTCTTATATATGTAGAATATTTATCTTGATTCCATTTCTTAAGCCCAACTATCTTTTTAAGAGCTGGCATTTTATATATTTATAGTCTTCAGATTAATTGTGTGTGTTTGCCTTTGAGAAGGCACGGATCAGTGTGTTTGTTCACATTACACGGATGCGTAATATGAGAACCTCATCAATGAATGTAGAGAGCTCTTAGTTTCCCTTCCCGGGCTGAACACAATATTGCTGTTGGTTGAAATATGACTCTGTATAATACATTAGCACAGTAGTGACCTTAAACAGAGAGACGAATGAGCTTGCACACTCAATCAGCATCTGTGATTAAATTACCATCATCTCATGGCATGAGTGTGCAAAGATTACAAGGTTTAAACTGGGAGTAAGCAAGGACGAACAATTCAGGTGCGTATTTAATTAGAACAATTAAATCAATTGACACGATTAATATAAGGTGAGAATGAATTTTCTTTTATATTCTGGTTCAACGTAAAAGCAGATTCTTTGTATGTATGTGATGGTGTTCCCATTATGAAGTCATGCTAGAAAAAGGTCGTGACCAGGATCATTTTGTAGGAATGTGAAGTCATTGTGGTTGTATGGAGTGTATGGCATGTGTCCTGCCCGCTGAGTGTGAAGCAATGGAAAGGTACAAAGATCACAGATCCCGGTGTGCTGCTGAATAATGAATGAGACACAGGTATCATCTCGTCATCCAAAACCAAGTCTCTTTTCTCAACTCCACTGCATTCCTGCAAATGGTGGAAAAGGGAGGGGGGTTAGGGGGTGGAGGGTGGAGGCAGAGGTGTTGGTGAATAATTTAAGTCAAATCAGTTAACAGAGCCTCGATCAGCTCTTACTCAGCTTCTCACTGCCTGTGTGCACCGGCTAAACTCATTGAATGGACAGGAGTAAAAAAACAAATTTTTTTTTTCATTCCCAATTTTCATTGGGAAATTTCTTATGCATGTTTCTTGCTAAAGGATTCAGCATTGGTCACCTGAGCGTCATGGCACCATGGTACACAGACTGTTAGGGCTGGTGGATTTCTCCCTAATTGTTTTTCTGCTTCCTCTCCTTCTGCATGGTAAGAGATCATGCATAAAGGTTAAATGCAACTTGGCAGAAAATTCTGGCATTGCAGTAGCTAATTGCTGATTCTTTTAATTTACTTGTCAAAATGTATATATTCCATTAAAATTCAGCTTAATTCAGAAAGTTTGCTTAGACATAACTAAAGCATTATTGAAAGTTACTGTTATCAATCCATAGTGTATTTTCAAAAGTAAATATTTTAATCACAAAGTGTTTTATTCATTTTATACCATAGCAATTTGCCAACAGTTGGACTAATTATTAAGAAAAAAAAATACTGTATGGTATATTATTTTATACTCACATTTAATGTTGTGGAACATCAAAACAAATTCCTGTTATGACTTAAATTGTTAGTGTTCTCTTTTGAAATTAATTGAATCATTGMAGATGATTGCAGAGAAACTGCAATGTACCTGTACAATGATTTTGTCTCAAAATGTAGCGTTGCAAACCACTGACACTGTAGACTCCTCGTAAATATATATATACTGTATATATTTTTTCAATTCAAAATGTCTTCTTGCAGGTAACCTAATCATATGCATACAAATATGCATATTTATTAATACTTTTATAAGTTCCTTTGTTAGAAAATCCATTGCTATAGAAACAATATTTTATTAGAACAAGTGTATTAATATGGACCATTTGAGCTGCTGTTTCAGGACAGTAATCAACTCCTTCTAATTAATCAGATTAGTCAATTGTAGTATATCTACAATTACAATCAATATACAAATATAGTCAATACCTTTTAGATAATTCTTTTATACGCATGTAATGCATGATTTTTATTTTTACTTAATTATTTGTTCCAGTAAGCATGGTAATGCATTATGCTTGCTTTCAGGTCTAGAGATCGTGGACCCAGGGCAAGTCATCTACAGAGAAACCAGGACCAATGGAGTGGTAGACAAAGGAGTAATTCTGGAATGTGGCCCGACTCTCCCTGATGTCTACATCTGGAGCTTTACCAAACCAGGCGCTGACACGATTCGAGCCATAGTGTATAACTTTGGAAAGGGTCCAAAGCTGCAGGAACTGGCCAAAGATTTGGGTGACCTGAATGTCATCACTAACAGTGCCTCTCTATCCATAGCAAAGCTTCCTCTAGCAGCAGAGGGCTTATACACCTGCCAGGCTCTGTACGACACTGCTGAAGGAGCCAAGTTTTACTATTACTATGTGTATCTGCGTGTTTTAGGTGAGCAACTAGTATTTAGGGTGATCTAATACCGGATGAGCTCAACAGTATTTATTTCCTGAGAAAGTCAATCTCTTAATGAGTCTAGGCTATCCTCTTAACAATGATCAGCACAAGGTTTTAAGTTTACCTGGAAAAAAGTGCACTGCTCAGAATGGCATTGTGTCAAGATTCCATAACTCTTTTAACTGAAACAAAGTATGTATTACATGTACATGTATTAGTTATGGAGCAAACTTTGCCTTTTTTGTGAAATGACCATAAATATGTAAATTATTATATAATTTAATAACTTTAAAGATTATTCTGATTTGAACCAACCCCACCCCCACCCCTCAGTGCTTAAATCTAAGCAACGATTTCAATTATGTTAACAAAAAGCTCAAGTGCAGTATGAACAGTAATGATTTACAGGTTTCATTTAACATTTTGAAATAACAGAATGAATCTAAGTTGAAATCACATTCACATTCTTTTCATTCATAAGTAAGCTATAACAAAAATTTATAACATGAATTGTATTTTAACCCTTATCCAGACATGGTTTGATTGAGACATTTACATGTAATTTATAGCAATACCAAATGCATTATGGGCAAATATTTAAAGGTTTTTACTCCACTTGGAAGCAAAGACCCAAATGCAACCAACAAAATTTATTGCAGTACTGAGAAACAGGTCCTGGTCAAGAGTTGCATTTTGTCTTGAAAAGGCAATTTATGGATTGTTATTAAGTAGCATTAAGAATAAATGTTGCATATTGAAATTTTATATCACCATTACCACAGTACACACCTAACTAGTAGCGTAGCATGGTTTGATGAATAACTTTAATGATTCTTAATAATTAGATTAAGGATTTGCTTAATAAATTATTAATCTAGTGATTTCCTTTAAGCCTTAAATGGCTTGCCAAATTAGAATGCCTTAAGTAAACCCTAATTAGTTGTTAGTGGGATAGCTATTTTTCAGGTTTGTCAAAATAAATATTGAACATACATACATACATTACAATAGGTTTAGGTTGTTAGAAATTTTCCTGCTCTGCATACTGACAGTGAAGTGTGAAGTTTGTCACCCAGAACATGACAGAGTACGGCTCTTCCTAGGAAAGAAACAAGTTAAGTTTTTACTAAATACGCCATAACTTTCAAAGATAACAATTCAGTTAACTCAGAAGATTCATATGAGTCACAGCTGAACTTTGGAATGCATTTTTGCAATGAACAAGGATTGTAGAATTTGTTCTTGATTACTTACAGTGTACTCCATGTTCCAGGTGACAAAATTCATGGTTGGTCTGCAAATCAGGAAAATCTATAATGCCCAAGACCTCTTGTAATCTACTTATATGCCCCTCAATTTTTTTGTAAGACAAACCTGGAAAAACTAGGTCACTATTCATTTAAGTTTACTTTTCATGATAATTGCATCCAGTTACACATACTAGGTTAGTCTAGCTTTACTTAGATCTGGTAATATACACAAATGCCAATCAAGCCATGCTTATCAATTGTTAATTTCTATTGAGGCAGGTTCAGGTCAGAACTTTTATCACAGGCAGCAATATTCATTTTGTGACCGGGGCATTATTGCTAGCAAGCTATCGTGTGTCCATAGTGGGGTGATTTCAGACAACAATACAGACAGGTTATGTACACAAGAGCTAAGTGAGTGTGACCAGATACATTTCACATGGCCTGGTAAATCAAGCCTATTCACCATTGACTAGCATTTTTCTTTACTGAATCAACAACAATTTTATCAACTATTTAATTACATTCACTACTGTCAGAATATATTGCGAGCTACTGTAGCTAATATGTTGTCACAATCTTTTTCTGATATGGAAATGGTACTTCAATATTAACTTGGACTTTGATTGCTTTTCCCCCCTTGAGTAATAGGAAATAATTTAGAGAGTTTTAATCACTGTAGTTCACCGCTTTTCTACTTCAAGAAATAATTTCCTATCTAAGAGTGAGCAGTAAATATACAGTGAAGACTAACATTTGCAACCGCATCAATTTACTTTTTTGTAAACAATGTGTAAAATTCTTCATTGCTGATTTTTTTCGAGATGATTTTAGTACTCTCAGTAATTTGCAAGTTACAATTTTCGAAAACATATGGAAAACAGTCTGGAAGGTTCTTGACCTGGCTAAATCTCTGTAGGTTGAGATTGGCTCTGTGAGAAATCATGAGGTCAGTAGAAAAGAAATGTATGGTTTAAAGCCTATCCAGTTGTCTATGCTCACTCGTGCATAGCTAATGCATGTTCACTGTCTTAGTTAACAAAAGTACTGACCATAGTAATGCTAACATGTCCTACAGTGCCAGTGTCCAAACCCTACATCTTGCTGAGTGACTCCTCTCCAATAGAGAGAGCATCAGTCTGGATGCGCTGTGGTCTGGAGAATGGCACAGGCCCAATTCACTATGTCTGGGAACAAGAGACCCAGAGTGGGCAGGTCAGCAAACTGCTCGAGAGCGACAGCAATCTGCTCAACATCACCTCAGTAAGCCGCAACCACACAGGCTGGTTCAGGTGCCTGGCGAAGAACGAGGTCAATCAGGAGACTGGTGACAAGATCTGGTTAAATGTCATTTGTGAGTGAGCGCTTGGGAAATATCTGGTTCTGTTTTTACATCCATTCAATAAATTTCCATTGAAGTTTAGCATTTTCTTACACAAATGTTCCATTTCTTTAGTTGGACCAGATGTGCCTCAGATTGATGTAACACCCTATTCAGTAACAGATCGAGGATATTCAGCTTTGGAGAGAGAGACTGTTTCTCTTCTATGTCAAGCCTCCTCAAACCCTCCTAGTCAGTATGTCTGGTTCTACAACAACTCCCAGGTCTACACTGGACCACAGCTCACCATCACCAAGATCCTGCGAATGCACACAGGCTACTATGCCTGTCTGGCTCAGAACACTTACCTAAACACCAGGGCCACGAAAACCATCACTCTCACCGTCTACTGTGAGTTTTCTGTTGTCATGACAATAGAATCACATGGACTTGATTTGGATCACATGGACATTGTGATCCTGTGTCCATGCAACCTCTTTAGTCAACCTCTAGTGTGGTCTTATCTGAACTTTTCTTGTCTATCGTTCATACCTTTGCTTCCTATCATACTTTCCCCTATAACCATGCATACACATAAACACGTTATTAGATGTCCACTGACTGGGGAGATGCAGCAAATTATTGTCCTCTGTCTACAACAAGCTTCTGGATGAGGTAAAGACAACTTTCCTGCAGCTGTTATAAGTGAAAGTCTTGAGCTATGTTATTTCCTCTATCATGACATGCAAAGGAAAGCATTTTCCTCAGAATAGACCTGACAACAAAAATCATAGGGCTGTATTCAGAGGTTACACATACTGTATGTAATGGGTTAATACCACACCTATACCGATGCTATTCAGACCTCAGACACAGCTGACAGTAGCATTGAGTATCGAATAGGCATAAAGACGTGTTGGATACATGCAATTCAGATCTTAGCCTGTTTTCCCAATTTTTCGTTGGCAAAATTCATGTCTCATGAGACAGGTCTCAGATATTTCTAAGCAAAATAAATAAATAAATAAATAAATAAATAATAATTTCAGAGGCATGATCTATACCATGGTGGTTTGTATTTTCCAAACTGAGAGTCCAGACAAACAACTTATGCTCTTACATAACCCATTTATGAATATGTACTACTTCCCACATAAACAGTGACATAAACTTTGAATACAGTTAAATAGATTGCAGACTACAACATTAAAATTGTACAAAGGAAAAATTACACAAAGATCCTAAGAATACTCTGTTCCATCTACAAAAGGAACATTTTCAATTGCCCAAAGTACAAATGCAAAAAATCATGTTTCCAATCAATGAACGCCATTTAGCTAGCACAATGTATTGCTTATTGCCCTTAGCTCTTAGGTTTACATTCTCGGGCTTCTCTGGATCAGTTCTCTTCAGTGTTATTCAACGATTTTCTTCTTTCAGATCCACCAGATGGTGTGCCATCTTGTTCTATCTTCCCCACTAATAACTACAATGACTTAGCTCTCATCTGTTCCTGGGAGGGGGGTTACCCTTTAGCTACCCTCAACTGGAGTCCATATGTGAATGGAGACAGCTCACAGGGTGTCTCTAACATCACTCGGATTCAGGCAGGGCCTGAGACAGCTAACAACTCTGTTTTCACTTGCTATGGCTCACATGTGGCACTTAGTCTCCCACAGCGCTGCAGCACCAAGACATGTGAGTACTATGCTTTATTGATCTAACCCCCCCCCCCAAAAAAAAACAGTCTTGTAAATATTGGAATGAATATGTCATTGGGAATTGTCCAAAATTATTATTAGATCACATTTTAGCCTTTAGTTCAAAGGTCCTTGGTTTCCCAGGGCTTCCGAATGAAGAACCCCAGTGTTCTGCATATGCAACTCGCAATAACGAGTACCTGATGCTGTCCTGCTCCTGGGAAGGCGGTGTCCCTCGGGCTCAGCTATGGTGGGCTTCTAGCTCAGGAGACATGCAGGGAACATCTGAGGAGAACTCCAACATCCTGGTCCTGCGCTCCAGTGCCACCTACAGCGGGAAAGCATTTGTCTGCCATGCCAAACATCCTCTAGTTAAAGAGAGCAAGACGTGTGTGTTAAAACTGGGTAAGGACTGTTCATTTAGAAAAAAAATACTTAGTTTACAGCATTTACAGTACGTAATGCAGTGTATCAATGAGTCATTATTTTCCTCCACTGTTACTTCCAGAGGCACCAGTTTTAATGGCTCAGCGCAGTATTGTTTCAGTCTATGAGGGAAATGATGTCCAGCTCACCTGCATCCTGAGCAGAAACTATCCCGCAGTCACAGAGATTACTTGGTACAATAATATGAAACAAAGGGTGGGCGACAGTGGCACACCCACGAAATATGTTCTTCAGCAAGCTGCAGCCTCGTCTAACCTGACTGTGCGGGAAACAGATGGCCTGGTGGATGGTGGACAGTATTGGTGTGCTGCTACCAATGCTGTCGGAGGAGCAGAGATTCCCATCTTACTGGTGGTGCTTAGTAAGTTTACTATACTATACTGTAAAATAATCATAACTATATTACTTTCTTGTAGTTGATTTTGTGACTAAGGTATTAATGTGGAATTTCGGCAATAGAGAGCTAGCTCCTATTGCTCGTGTCTGCCAGCAGGCTTAGGTCAAATTTATAGAATGTCTAAGTTGTAAAAACTGTGATCATTTGAACAGTTGGCTGCTGTGGCAAGCCTCAAGGTACCATTATGGGACAACTGTTGTTTCTTTTATATGAACAGTTTGACCTGAGAATAATAATAATTACTATAAATCATTATGAAAATTATTATTCACTGGCACACAAGGTTGTCTAGAATAAAGCATTTAATTAAAATGCTATATAACTGATTTCAGAAGCCTTAAACGTCCACATTTTGCAGTTATATCATCTATCGAAGTGAATCTAAAACTGGTAATTGGAATACTTGCATCAACTGGGAAAAAAGTATTTTTTTCAAAACTGCAAAAATGGAGTTATCTCATTTTGCTTTCAAACTGTTCATATACTGTATTAATGATAAGTGTTAAGAATAAGAATATAAAATAATTTTTCTATTCCATTTACCAGTTGATAGAATCATTTGCCATTTTTCCCACTTTCTGTCTTTAATGATCTGGGAATTTAGGGCAATTTACATTTACTGTGTTTCCTTGAAGATCCATTTAAAAGTCATATTAAGAAATGTACAATATACTCTTTTTTTATCAAAAAATATCTTCATTTTAATTTTGAATTTTAATTAAAAAAATAAGATCCAAGTTCAAACAGCAGAGTTACAGTATGAAAGTAGTAAGTAGAAAATACAATTTTCCAAACCACATACACTTTTTAAAAAGCCATAAAGATCTGAGTCAATGATCAAGTATTGCAAAAAAAAGGCAAATGTAAATACCAATTAAATAACATGTTGAATAGAGGGTATTTTAAATACATATTAATCAGATCTGTCAAACACTGCATTTCCAGGGTACCCAATGCCTCCAAATGTCACCATTAATAAGATCCTGTACAGCACTCGCCAACGGACAGATGTTAACATGGAATGGCTGATCCTGTCAGATGATGACGTTACCGGGTTCTTCATAGAGCGCCAAAATCTTCCGTTCCCAATCTGGCAAAAAGTAATAGGAGATCTGGACCCCAGCAGCCGAAGCTACCAGATCACCAACCTGGATCCTTCTGGTACATATGCATTCCGAATCACGGCTGTCAATCACCGCACTATTGGACATCCCTCAGAGGTCAAGAGTCCAGGTGGGAATTAATGTAAAAAATTTTTAATTACATTGTGTTCTATTAGCTACGTACAGTTGTAAGTAGGTAGTCAGTTTAGACATGTTTTGGTGTCTGACGTCTATAGCTACAATGCTAATATAGCGACAGGTAGTGGGAACATTTGCAAGTTCTTAACTCTGGTTCTGAAGTCCCCCTTGTCACTCATATTTTAGCTTTACATTTATGGCATTTGGCAAACACCCAACCTTATCCAGAGCAACTTACATTTTAATCTCATTATACATCTGAGCAGTTCAGGGATAAGGCCCTTGACAGTGGCAACATGGTGGTGCTCAGATTTGAACCTGCGACTTTCCAACCAGTAGCCCAATGCCTTAAGTACTAAGCTACTCCTGACCACTGATTTTATTGCTTTCTATGCCATGAGCACTCCTGAGTTCAACTAAGCAGCTAATTAAACACTTTTTGAATTGATACCAGTGAGATCACTGTGCAGAACAGGGGATATCCCAGCTGGATACTTTGGAATATGAAGTGTACGTAATTCGATTTTCCGGGCTTCTTTAAAGGCAGGGCATGTGGATGTAATGATACTGTGTAATGAAGCTGTTCCAATTGTCCAAGATGGCCCGTCTCTACAGCGTCCAGCATGATGGTCACATTTAATCACAATGTGTGCGATGGTAGATGAACCGGATGGAGCTCGAAATTCAAGCTATCAACACTAACCTTGTCGCTTTATTACAAAATGAAGGCAGTTGGACACTGAACATGTCTCATGTGAAAAGATTTAACGTACCAGAAAACCATGTTTGATGCACTAGTTTTAATAACGCCACTGATTGCATGCAGGCTAACAGAAATGTTTCTTTTTTGTTTTGTTTTGTCTACTTAGGTGAAATGCACCATCACAAGTTAACCACTTAACCACAACAACAAACAGACCTCACACACTAACGATCTGTCTCTTCACATGATCTGACTGCCATCTCATTCTTTTACCTTTCCTTTATCCTTTACCATTACTGTTGGACTGCATTTCTCTTTTTTTTCTTTGTCTTTTTAAAAATTAAGACCAAATACATTGCAATGTACAGTATTAAAAATACAGTGCATATTTGAAATCCATCCATTACATTACAAAAGCTGTATATGATGTGTGATCATTTTTATCTTAACTAGTTGAACTCATGATGAAATAAAGCATTTACTGTACTAGAAGATGTTAGAGCCAAGTGTGAAATAACCGTATATCCAGATGGATACCAATGAAGCTTTACTGTCTTTCAGCTCTTCCAGGCTTTAACGCTTATCCTGCTGTTATCGGAGCAGCTATCGGAGGCATGCTCGTGGCCACGATCGCTACGGTACTGCTGTTCATGTATGTGGTGAGAAATCGCAATAACAATCCGCGTAAGTGTGACACTGGCATCACTTTGCACCATACTTGTCTTGTTAATTTAAGATTCAGTCATCATTTGCTAATACCTGTTAAAAAAATTTATTTCAACAGGACTTCATGATTTGATATTTGGCAGGTATGTATGCCAATTCGGAACGGTTATTCCCAAATCTGAGTTTAAGAAATCAAACAGATACCTAGGGAAATGTAATTTAAGCGTATGCTCTAATGTCAGAGGAAACTCTTGATTTTTTTTTTTTTCATTGCAACTGCAATTCAGTTTGCAAGCAGCAACACGCATTAATGTCAATTAGTGTAACGGAGTCAAGTAAATAAAGCAAGTAAAGTTGTTGCACATTTAATTATAACTGCATAATTATAGCTAATAGATTTTATGAATGATTTCACTCGCAGGCAAAACAGCCAGTCTAGAGAAAATATCAACTCCCCTGAGGATGAAGCTGGAGTGTCAGAAGGCGATGGAGGTGGAGGAGAGACGAGTCAAGGTTCCATACTCAAACTTGCCGTAAAATATGTCCCTTTGATAAGAGGGCTAGGTTTTTGGATCAGTTTGATTTGGCACTGATTACATGCTTATATCTACATTTTCAAAATGCCAATCCAATGCACACAATCAAATATTTTAACTAGTGTCTTTTTTCATAAGAACTGGGCTTGAATGCTGTTTTAAAAGAAAAAGACATCCTAAAAAACTTGTATGGTGGCTTAGGAGTTTGCATGTTTTCCCTGTGCATTGTGGGATACTTCAGGGTACTCCAGTTACCTCCGACAATCCGAAGACATGAGGATTAGGCTAATTGGTGTCCCAGAGTGATGTGTGTGTCCAGAGTGTACCCTGCCTTGTGCCATAAGTCTCCTGGAATACAGGATAAAGTGGTATAGACGATGAGTGAGTGAGAACTTGTATATTATCCTTGAATATAAGTTAACACATCCAGGATTCAATTTCTAATGAAATTCTGTTAGATTTTTTATTATTTTTTTAAAATCAGACATATTTACTGACATGCTGGACTATTTATTCGTCGTTTATCTACGTTGGCGTTAATAACCCACAATGACTGCTAATAATGGTGGAGTGAGATTTAGCCCTCGCTTTATCTCTAACTAAAGAAGCAAGGGGCACTTCAGTCATTTAATCTGTCCAGCTCTCCCACCTCCTCACTTGTGCACACTTCTCAAACACAAAAGCTCTAAAGCTTTAATTCTTATGCTTATACCAGCATCACTGTTAATAGCAGCAAGCTTGTCATTTCAAAGGCTGCTAGCTAGCCGAGCGTCTGCCACGACTCAGTGCAACTGTACCGCACATGTGGCTGCACCGGATTGTGAAAATGTGTCTGATGTTTGCTGTTTACACACAGTCTACATTCAATGTCTCATTACTATGAATTTGCATCTCTCTGAAAAATGGCGGGTATGAAAAGAAGCCCCTACTCTGTTGCTTTTAGGAGCTAACAGCATGATCATTATGCTCGATGCTCAAGACTGTTAATAGTTGGTTTTCTTACTAACTATTAACGTCCCTTCTTGTGACATGCGGTGTACTGTAGAAGACGACCACTATATTTTTACAGGAATCATAAAAATACAGCAAACAACTACATAAAGTAGGACACTATGCATATGAAGATATGTTAGAATAAATAATCAATAGAATAAAATAATTCCTAAAAGAACTACGAACATCAAAGCCATTTCCAAATATATTTATTTCATGTGCTTCATGATGAAATTTTCCTTTAAGGTCCAGAGCATGGGAAAAGCTTTGATGCTGCTGCTTTAGTGGGACTATAAATACACTGACTGGCCAAAAAGAGTCACCATTTGAGAAGGGTCAAATTACCAGGCTGCATCGAGCAAAGAAAACAGCTTTACAGATTTAAAATGACTGGAATTGGGCTCAGAACTGTTCGACTCATTATAAAAACCTGGAGGGATTGTGGCGCTCTCAACTTTGTAAAAGATCGCTTAGTGAGGTTGCATCATAAAAATGGACAGTAAAAATCACAGCTATGTTTAATAGTAAAAAAGTAAAAGCATTTCCCCCTCACACACACAATAAGAACTCGCAGGATTGGAACTAAAGAGCTGTGTGGCCATAAGAAATCCTCTTGCTATTGAGACTAATAATAAAAAAAAAGGTTTAAAAAAAATAAATAAAAAAAACTCAATTTGCTAGGAAGCATAAAGATGTAATTGTAGAAAAGGTCATGTGGTCTAATGAGTCCAGATTTACCCTATTCAAATTCTACCATATGCTGACCAACGTGCAGTGAAATATTTATTCGAAGGCAACAGCCACGTCAGGGTAAGAAGGGAAGCGTATGAAGCGATGCACCCGTCATGCATTGTGCCTCTGGAAACAGTGTTACAGTATGGTCTGGGGTTGCTTCAGTTGGTCAGGTCTAGTCTCAACAACATTAAGTTGCAATAAAATGAAATCAGCTGATGACCGGAATGTTCTGAATGACCAGGTTTTTCTTCCCTGATGGCACTTGGCATATTCCAGGGTCCTGCGAGAATGAGGAATCTTTTTCACCACATTGTCTTTGTCATAGTCAAAGCTAAAGACTTTTGCCCAGGCAGTTTATTTGCCGTTTTGAAGCAAATCATAGGATTTGCATTTCATATTACATTAGCATACTTATTATTATAATCATATATTATACTCTAATACGCAAAAAATGGTATTGGTACTACACCAGATACAGGATTAGAACTAACAGCTTATTATTATGATTATGATTATTATGATTATATTAATGATTATGATTATTATGATTATTATTAATCATCATCAAATAATATATTTTCCTTCGAAAGGTACAATGACAAATTTTTAAAAGCGCTATAAATTGAACTGAATAATAAAAACTTCAAAATAGAATAACAAGGCTTAGGATTTATAACTTGCTTTTTAATACAGTAATGTATCATCTGATTGAGGGACTGAGATCAGAAAGCCATGCTACATTTTGGCACCGAGTACTCTGGAGCAATTTATTATGCAAGACGTGTGGATGTTCTAACATATACACCATACAGGTAGTTCAGATTTTTAATCTAACTGGCAGGTGCATTTGATACATCTGTGAGAAAAACCCTGATCTCCAAGCATGCATCACTGCCATCTGCTGTTTTTCCTTTTCGCAATTCTCTGTGCATCCCCTGATAACATTTTCTTTCCTAGGACCATCTGTGGTGCTGCCTCGACCCACCGCAACACCCACAAACTTACCCCCAGGAGATGAACCAGTCAATGTCACCATCACCGTCATGGCCTCAAGCTAGACTCACCATATGAACCGAAAGTTTTTATTTGATCTGACAGCGATATAGAAATTAACAGGAAGTAAAACGACACAAACTATTGCCTGGAGGATTTAGAATACTGGCAGGTCTGAAATAACTTCAAAAAGTTAACAATCATTTTTATTATACTCTGATCTTAGCTTGCACAAAGTGGAAGTTGTCTACATGGGGAAAGTAAGCATTTGTAAACAATAAAGTTATTATTTTCTGAACTTCCTTTAGTGCCGTCATTTTTCTCACGCCATTAAAAAGCTATTACATCTGTTATTGCTTTATTTTTGTGATGTTATAGAAAATCAATAGCTCCTGAATCAATAAGATCTGCATCTGATCCAATCAGAATCAAGCATGCAATAGCAAGTTGGTCCAAACACTACACTTAGGTTTTTACTAAATTAAAAAGCCATTTAAAATCTAAAAATCAGTGAAAAAGATCCATTTTGAAAATAGCATTTATTCTGACATTTATTTTCTAACAGGAGCAGCAGGATAAAACTTGAAAACTTACAAACAAAACAAGAACAAAGTATTAAAGGTTCACAGTAAAAGAAGGGGAGATCAGGAACAAACAGCCTTTACAAACCTATAAGTTTTCTCCTCTCTTATTCATGTTAATAAAATAGAAGCACTGGAAACTAGTGTAGCAAGAAAAGAAAAAAAACATGTAATATGCAGATGTGTAGATGTAGATTAGATTATAGTGGTTTACTTCATCATGTAAAAACTAAAGGAACCCTTTGGTTACTTATTATGTCCGACAGCTTTTGTTTGAGTTTAATGAATATGCACTTGAATTCCAAACCATCACCCTGAAAAAGAAAAAGAAACAGTTTTGAGTTTTCTTTAAAATAACTATATACAATAATCTTAGCATCTCCTTAAAAGTGCTACTCTGCTGCTTACCCTTGATAGTCGGAAATCTACAAGAATACGTTCCTCCATTTCCAGGAAGTGGATTTTGAAGATCAGTTTGTTGTGACGGCGATCCAATGTGGAAACCGTCGCCTTGAGAGAAAAAAAAAGAAAGAAAAGAAAAGCAGTGAAATTAAATGCCTTTTACTATCATGACCTTACAGTACTTCTCCGTTATCTGTATAGTACCTGATTGGTGCAGCTCTGTTTCCACGTGTAGCCCAGGTTAATACATGTGTCCCGCAGGGCCGTGCAGGACGCCTCTGCCTTCAGGGTAGTGAAGAATCTGGTCATTCTTCTCACCAGCCTCTGCCATGGGTTCTGTGGGATAAACAGTTCTGTCAGGGCAGCTCTGTAGGCATCAGTAGGCATGTGAAGCAGCAACAGCTGTAGGAATGCCTATAATGCCCAGAATCAACTTTATATTCACATCATCAAATGAAAGCTATTAAGCAACAACTAATGCTTTGGAAAAAGTGCAGACTGTGTTGGATAAGATAATATCATTTGAATTTTTATGCATTAGAAAATAAGCTCATTTCCATGGAAGAGTTTGTATGATGTCAAGTGTTCCATTACAAACCGAGTCTGAAGAATGGACTAAATTATAAACCACTTTGACCAAATGGCTCGGAGTCCACTGAAGGAAGAGTGTCGCTATGTAGCGTAAATCTAATTTTAACTCGACGTGCATTAACAGCTCGCCTGAAGCTCACATTTTGGTGACGATGTCAAATAGGTGCTTTTGCTCCAATAGAACCACACACTATGCTATGATGGCAGGATATGTGGAGGCAAAAAGTTCAGCTCAGTTTAGCTTCTAGCTGCCCCTGCTGTGATTATTGCTTAACTTTCACAAACAAATAAATCTAGATACAACGGCGAACAGAACAAAGTTTCATCTTGAACTACTTAAGAGTCAAGTCTTGACAGATGACATGATTGTTTTGGTCATTTTCACTCCTGCCCACAAAAATGCCCAGTGTTTGCATGATGATATTTTCTAATCAGTTTAATTGGTTCGATTTCTCAAAATCTAAACAACTTACAGATTTCAACCACAGTGAGGGCATCAGCATGTTTAATCCAATCTAACTCCCATCACTTGTAACATTAACACTGATTATACACCAGTAAACTGATCGTGACATTATCATGGGCAAGCAAGGCTCATCTATGCATGTGGGAACTAAAGGTCAGCCTGTCTGATCTGATCCAAGAAGAGCCAATGCAGCACAACTTGCTAAAAAAAAAAAAAAAAGAAGAAAAAAAAACGTCAATGCTGGCCATGATAGAAAGACACCAGAACATCCATTGCACCAAATCCTGCTGTGCATAGGTCTAGCAGGGAAAGTGTCCAAGGTCCCAATCCGATCAGGCACATGCTATCCAAGGCTAATCCATGGGGACCCCACCTGTAATCGCAGACCAACAATCTGGTACCAGACACCACAGCACACACCCAGAGGAGTGATGCTCCAAGGGGGAAGAGCTGCCCATGTGAACAGCATCACTGAAAGATTTTTTTTAAATATTCGAACCCTTTCAGAAGCTCCACCTCCAAATTCAAGGCAGCATCACTACCAACTACCAGCTGTCCAATATTAATATAAAACCTGAATGAGTATGAACGCCCTTGTTGTTGATTAGCTGGAATAGGATTATGATGCACAATCGGTGCTGTAGAATTGCACAGCCAGTCCTTTGATTTTCAGTCCAAACACAGAACCGACAGTCCGCGCACCACAATGAGATAGTCCCTGAATTTGCTCCTGCACACAATATTAAAAACTTATTTTGTTCAGTCTCACTATACTCACTCAATACACTATTGTTCAACATCATTTCCTTTGGAAAATTGAAAAAGAGAGAGACAGTTCAGCTTGAACCCATACAAATAATCATAAAAACAAGACTTAAAATATTACACTATACAGGAATGATTGAACTGAGCCGAGCTTTACAGTTCAGAAATGTATTCGCTTAGGTGCGGGATTCAGGATGGAAAATAAAGAAGAGGAAACAAATTGAATCTGTGGTTTATCTTTTGTCTTGAAGGATTCGGTAGTGATGCGCAGAAATCTTTTTGATCTTTTTACATTTTTTAACTGAAAACAGTACTAAAGATCGCTTTTTAAAAACACTAGACAGCAGTTTTGAGTAAATATGATGATGAAACCAAGAGCTGGTCTGGCTGGCGAGACTACATGTAGTCTGAATGCATTTTCAAAACATCTTTTTCATATTTGATCTGGAATTTGAAATATCTTTAGAAAAATACATTCAAATAAACTATGCCATAAAGACGGCATTTATACAAAACCCTAAATAAACTGACGCAAGGCTCAGGTTTAAGAGATGCATGTTTTGGAAGTGAATATGGGGTTTTGCCCATGCGTAAATAATTTGCATGTTCTTATGAAAAGACAGATTGTCCAAGAGGAATAAAGTAAAATACTCTAGGGGAAACCAAATAAAAAAATAAAAAAATAAACCATGGGAAAGGCTATGCAAATATTTGCAGCACCCTAAATCAACCGAATTAAACCGTAGGATTCAATAAAAAGGTGTATGCTTGAAAGGTGAAACTGTGGTGAAAACTCTCAGATGCCATATGCTTCTTGTTTTAAACAGCCTCAGAGAAATGCAGCATATGGTAAAGTGTTATTACCTGGCTAGCGCCCGGTGTGCCCAGCAGTTGGCTTCCTAATAGCATGTGATCAGGGCAGGCAGGCTGGGAAAAGCTGACCTGAGCGCCCTCGGTGTGTACCGCGTCGTCTCTGACCTCCCACAATCCCTGCGGCTCTGGCTGGGAGCAGGAAATCTGCATCCGCTCACCACTGGGGAAACACCCACACACGTGATGCTTATTCTCTTGGACAGCTGGGTAAATAAGTAAAGTGTGCTGTTTGTGTGCTGAACCGCAGACCTGTTCGTTCGTGCAAGCCGAGATCTCTCCGAGTCAGACCGTAGCATCTTGGTCAGCGGGCCGTGGACCTCAGGCTGGCGTTTTCCCCCTGCAGTCAAAACAAAACAAGGAATAACACGAGTCATCCTACTAAATGCTTTCAGTATGTTCCCTACATTTGACTCTCACTAGTGTAAAAATAATAGGCTTAAAAACTGTTAGCATGGTTTTACTGCCAACTAATCCCATGAGAATATTATTATTACATGAACTGGCGTCTCATCCAGGGTGCATTCCTGCCTTGCATCCAAAAAACTCTTATATTTAATGACTCATTTAAATGTAATACAATCTCATATTTTAATCCTTATGAAAACATGCAATTACTGTCCCTGTTCACTGTGCGCAATTAGTGTCAGGTGATCCAATACATGCAATAACTTGACTTAGCTTGACTTAACTTGACTTAAGTAGCATGACTTTACTTTTATACCTACACTACTGTGCAAAAGTCATGCAACCAACACTCGTTTCTTAATATTAATTTCAATTAAATTATGTAAATTCAATTAAATAAATGGGGAGTAATGCTTGCCTATGACAGGTTGCAAAGTGCCTATAGATACAGTTTCAAAACTGATCGTTGTTTATGTAATGACATTAGCAGCAACCTCATCTCCCCTCTCGTCTGTTCCAAAAACTAAATCACCAGCCTGATCACGCGTCATCATCTGCACCTGGATCTCACTAGTTCATGCCTTATGGTTAGATGGGTTATAATGCTTGAATGATTCATAAAGCCAAAAAGTCCATCAGGAAGCCTGAAGAACGATTCTTTAAGACTATGTTAAAAATATGAGAACGTCTGGCTCTTTGGAAGAAAAAATAAAGAAATGAGGGGTGGCTGAATCCTTTTTTTTATTTATATACTGTATATTGATATTGTAATACTTCTAGCACCATTGGGTACTTTAAACTCTGTTGTACTGCTATGCAATGAAGATAAAAGCATTCGATTCTAGCTATTCTAAAATTTTCCCCCCAAAAAACTTGGAAAAGTACAAACCTACATAATATAAATACAGAACTTAATATTGGCCAAATTTTAGACAGCATTTTTGATCACAACAGAATGCAAGACTTAAAATGTTTTTTGTTGTTGTTGTTTTCCATTACTGCAGTACCAAGAAAATCAAGATCTAAGAATCAAGAGACCTTGAAATGAAATGAACCCCAGACCTGTTTTGAAGCTCCTGCTGAACCAGCGGTGCTTTTTGATCTCTGGAATGGTGATCCGGTCCTCAGGACTATGGAGCAGTATCTTTGTTAACAGACCTACAGATCAGACAGCCCAAATTGCAAAGAAATAAGAAGAAATACAGCCTTATTTAAACAACGTCTTGGAGTGACATTAGAGAGAAAAAAAAAAGTGTCTGAGCTGTAATAAAACTTGCATTTTGATGGATATGAATTGAATGCAGGAGTGAGGAGTGAGTTTCAACTTGGCATTCAAAACAGAAGGAATGTATATTTATTTTAACATGTACAGCCCACAGGGCATGGCAAATTTACAATGAGAACACACGCTCCCTAATCCCATCCAAATACGGTTAGGAGTTCAAAATTCGCATCGCTTTATACTAAAGGTGTTCCAGTTTAAGAATTTCAGTATAGATAACCGAGTTAAAACACACCACCGACTGAAAATATCAATATGTTGCCATTTTAAGCTGAAAAAGACAGAAGGCAGAGCAACAAGCCAAAAATATCTAAATGAGAAGCACTGGAATAAGGTACATGGAGATAGAAAAAAAATATATAAGATGGTGAGACATGAAAGCGCATTTTATTTCGAAAACATGAAGTAACCGTCCAATCATCCACTAACCCGAAACCGAAAATAACATTCTAAGACTCAACATTCTACTGGCGGTTACCAAGAGGCATGGAATCAATTTTCTTCCACGGTGTAAGGTAGGTTTTCTTCTGCAGCCAGTCAGAGTACTCCTGACAGCTCTCACTTGGCTGATCCCACGGCAACTCTGTGGAAAAACCAAATATCTATTAGTTATATCCAAGCAGACAGACGCTGCAGGCTCTACCTCTGCTCAACAAACTAACACATGATCTCCTCACCTCCAGCCAGCATGGCGGTGAGAACGATCCCGCAGGCCCAGACGTCTGCGGGCTGAGCGTGGAACTCGGAACGGGACATGAGCTCTGGAGCCACGTAGGGCAGAGTGCCGCACAGACGGGCCAGCTTACGCTCGCGGCCGCGGTGCCGGAACATTGTGGCCAGTCCGAAATCTGTGATTTTCAGATTGTCTGGGAAACACAAGTAAGAGTTAGGAACAAGCATCTGAATGGATACAAGTCACTTTTTATTATAGATATTTTATAAAATCAAGATCACCTTTGTCATCTAACAGGATGTTTTCTGGCTTGATGTCTCGGTGTGTGATTCCGATGCTGTGGAGATATTCCTGTGAAGGAAAAGTAGATGAGAGAACGTGCATTTTACAACAATAACATATACTTGGTAGAGGAGTCAAAAATTATCCGCACTCCGGTTTTTTTCATGGTCTGAGAGTGTACCTGCTGCCGAAACAAACCTAAGATGTTCGGATACCTGCAAACAAAATTTCGACTGATACTCGAAGAAAGGTGGACGTTCCTTAAAGAGGAATAATAATTACTGGTGACGAGATATGGATTCATCACTACAAGCCCGATGAAGAAAAAGTTTAAAAGTCAACCACTGGCTGAAAAATTGATGCTTACAATTTTCTGCGATTCTCAAGGGCCAGGATTCAGAAAAAAAGGTTCAACAATCAGCAGAGCTCATTAGAATGAGATGATCATTGAAGAGCTGAAGCCTAAACCTCAGATTTAATGCAGAGGACTGCTAGCCAAGGGCGTTGTAATCATGCACGACGATGCACTCGTACACTTCTGTCTATGCTGCAAAAACTTTGTTTCTTCGAGGTGTTAAAGCATCCTCCCTATAGTCATGATCTCGCTCCATCAGACTTCACCTGTGCGGTCCCCTGAAAGCAGCCCGAGGATGAAGATTAATTTCTGATGAAGTAAGTGCATTTGTGGCTCGCAGCTTTTTAGTGAGGGAACTCACTTTTTTTTTTTTAGTGAAGTGGAAGCTTGATGACAGATAGACAAAGTGTATTAAGAAGAAAGACATTATATAAAAAATAATTTTTCTTTCAAAAAGTTCATTAAAAATCGATTCTACAGACGGAGTGCGGATAATTTTTGACTACCACACACAAAAAAAAGCACTATTATTCTTAACATAGAACAGGTTCAGCTCATTTCATGATTCTGATGACTTTTTTCCCAGCACAGGATTTAGTTCCGTCTCTCGTTGAAACGGAGCTGATCTCTCAATTCCTAAAGAACTGTTTCAGCATAAAGGGTGATAAAATCAGTCAGAGGAATGGGATGGCTTTTCAATGCTTTCACTGTAATTGCAGTTCAGGCAGCAGACGGCTCTAAACATTACAAACAGCTCCTATCGGCTCCGGTTTGGATGCAATCTTAGATTTCATTTGATGCAATGGTGCACTGTACTGGTAATGGAGTTATATAACAGCTTTGCAATGCATAACTGCCACTTTACTACAATTTGCTCAGTGTAGTCAGCATTACTGCAGTTTTAAAAATGTAGCCTGGCTTCTCACTTCCTGTTAAACGGAAAAAAAAAAGGGAAAAAAAAAATCATCATGGGTATTCCCCTAGCCTCGGAATTCAGTCAAGGCTACTGTGGCATTTCAACAACTTTTAAATCCATGTTAAAAGCTTTATATCTCTATATAATCCCTGATGCACTTATCCCAGGATGTCACTTGTGCTTGGATACTATCAATGTAGTAAGTTTTCTCAGTATGCCGGAGTCATGATCAGACAGCCTGAATCACATCTCCCAGAACTCCTAATTGTCCCAAACTTGTGGAAATGGCTTGGAGCGTGTACAGCTCCCACAGACAGATGCGGCTCTTCCACAAGTTGGCCACAAGATATCCATCAATTTTTAAGGATCAGTCGTTCCATACTGCAGTGGTCTGAGTCACTCTGCCGGGCTCATCATTCACGAACGTATACGTGCTTCTTTAAAATGTTTTAAATGTATTCGTTTAAATGTTTTATTGAGATTAAGAGTCTCATCACAATACTGTACTTGAAACAAGTTATTTCGATTTTTACACTATTGTGACCTCATAAGAAGCATACTGTCCCTGGCTTACAGCTCTGTTCTGCTGTTCTCTGGTAGGGCATGACTCAGCACTTATCTTATTTACATGGACACTGAAAATGTGCATTTGGGAGCATAAAGACTGAGGTATGAGAGGTGTATTAGCGGAGTGGTATTTCAGCAGGCACTTTGGGGAAGCCCAGAGAAATATTTTAACTTATTAAAGAATCAGTAATATACAGGACCTTTAAATGATCTAAACAATAATTGTAAAAAATCCTTCACAATATACACCAGCTTATGCCGAAAACAGAAACAGATTTCATCTTCGGCAAAGTACACACATCATCTTCTTTCGGATTGATTATTCATTTTGTTCTTTTGGCAGTTGGTGCAATACCGCCATCTATTGGACTGGAGTGTCGATCAGGGAAAAAAAAATTATTGCTGTGTAGAAGACATGATATTTAAACAATTAGCAGAATTAGTTCGGAAAAAATGTATGCTTATTAAGGGATTGTTTTTAAATACATCAAAACATACAGTATATGATTAATATAGCTTGAGCCAATAAGCGTTAGGGCTATTTAATACTGCAAGGAACGACTACTTTAATAATGAATCTATCCATTATTGAAACCATTAATTGATAAATCAGATTACAAATGGTACAATTACTCAAAAGCTCTTATTTAACTTTTTTTTTTCTTACGCCATGCCAGCTTCTATGGCTATATACATGGCGAGAGTCATTTTTGTTATTCAATATTAAAACTATATAGGATGTTTAAAATAAATTTTCTCGTATTTACTGATCAGCTTTTAAATTCACATTGAGGTTGTTGTGCATGGGGTAACTAACAAGCAGGATAATAAAGATGTTTCATGCTTCACTTAAAAATATGTCTTATAAATATAAACTTTCCTGATGAAACACCAGAAAAAAAGCAAAGTAGCAGTGATAAAATATAACTAATAATTAAAGCTTATTAAGTTGAAACGTCAAAAAGGTGAAGAGGTGTGATCAAGTAATGGAGACGTGGTCAAACAAAGTGAAGGAGATTTTCACTTGTGAAAGTGTTTGCCATCACGCTATTACTCGCTTTACCCCAGTGAGTCTAACATCTACACATCAGAACGCACACAATTCGTGCGGGAATCAAGTTTAATGAAAAATTGCAAAAAAATAAAATAAAATGTGTGTGTATATATATATATATATATATATAAATGTATATTTAATGCTGTGTAGAAGCTTTTTGCTGATTTATGTTTCTTTTATGGATATAACAGGATTGAAACTTAATTAGTCTCACCTTTCTGCATGCAAGAGTTTAGAGACTAATGTAATGTAAGAGCATGTAATGCATGTACATTTTGAGACCGATTTATTCCCAAAGTTCCGAGATTAATTTAATGGTATAAAACTCTGTCTGTTTCCGACTGTTTCACACACACACCCCTCTAGCACTAACCGGTTCTTTTCACAGCTGCCAAGTTCGTGCTTAAGATTCCTATTAGCAACATCTAATAGCCCTTCACATAATAAAAGTTTCATTATTTTCAAAACTCTGGTACTGTGGTTGCCTTTATAGTATCAGTATACTGTGCACCAATAGCATGTTGTTAGCAGCACTGGCGTACTGTATACATATTTGGACAACATTATGATTCAACATAATATTCAGTCCACTCCTTTCTGGCTGGCAGTGTTTAATCTTCCCATAAGCTGGAGTACTCATATCCACTGAACCGAACTCCTTCTTGCTGCGTACCAAAGTCTTTTTGGTTTCTTTTTAGTGAGTATGCTAGCATACTGCTTCATGAACATGGTGTTGCTTTCATGCCATGCATAACCCTCCCAAACCAATAGATCTAAACAGAAGACCCTGGAAAAGTAAAAAGGAGAAAAGTAGTATTATATTCTTATTGGTACTATATAGCCAAAAGATGAGGAGAATAAACCATGGAGGTGATGGACAGTCCTGTAAATCTGGCAAATTTCTCTTGGTGCTCTACTGATTGCATTGGGGTTGAATCCCAAACAGCATTAAAAGGAAAGCTAGTAGTAGGGCACCAAGTAGTGCCCTTGTTATCAGTTAGAGCCTTGTGTTAGAAGCTAGTTACCTTTGTAGCTTGCGTTAGCTAGGAACAGATTATTCAGAGGCAATTAGGAATGAAGAAGCAACTACTATGGAGACAAAGTGTTGTTTAAGATGACAATGTTTGCAATTGTGTTTTCTTTTGAAAAGATTGCTTCCGTGATTGTTTCCGAGTGTGGGTTTTGGGCTGGCAGTTACTCTAACCTCTATCCAGAACTGCGGACCTCCGTCGAATCTTTTAGTGGTATTCAGTACCAGACCGCACCGACCTACCGATCATAGAGACCTTCCATAATCATATACCTGTATGTAGGCGTGAAAGCACCTGGACAGTCCAAAGCGACAATGGTAAGAATATCTGATGTTACAGCATTTTTTTTTATACTATAAATGCAATTAGAAAAAAAGTACCAAACTCACCACTCCAGCTACTAACTGCTGAAAAAACTTGTGCGCATCCTTTTCCGGCATTCCCACGTCCGGCTCTGGAACAAGACGTCAGAGTTGTGTGTTCAGCTGTGGGTTAAGCAGCCTAACTCCATCACACACACACCTACACACACCTGCCCTCACCTATTCGATCAAACAGCTCCCCGCCACTGCAATACTCCAGGAAGATGTAGTGGATGGAGCCCTCACTCCTGTGCCCATAGAAGCGCACTATGTTGGGATGGGACAGCATCTTATGCACGCACACCTCTTTCTTCACATTGTCCATGCAGTCCTTGGCAGTGGACATGTCCACAACTTTTACTGCCACCGCCTCTTCGGTCTTCCTGTTGACCAGCAGGCGGACTCTGAAAGGTAGAGGTCAAAGGGCAAAATGAGCACACTGATGGTGTTATGCAGGTTTGGATGCCGGATGGTTGATACTCACTCGCCATACGCGCCCTCTCCTAGAGTCTGCACCAGATCCCAGTCCTGAACAAAAGGCACGGCCATGATCTGAAAAGATCTAGAGCGCACGGTGAGCAGGTCAGGCAGACTGTTTAGAAGGGTTTTATCATTCTGATATAACGATCAGAGAGAATAAAGCACATTGTGATGTCCTGTTATAGGAAACTAACCAATGATGTGATGCAGCTGCACAGAAAGTCTTAATTTCCAACACATCATAAAGTGCTTTTGTTCCCCTCTTCTTCTAGCAAGGCAATGTGCCACCCCTTTATGTTTATTATTATTATTAATTTAAGAATAACAGATTTTACTTAGTCCATTTTCCTTATATTTACAGTAAATTTTGCTGAATATCCACTTACAATCTATAAAGTCATTTTTCTCAACAGTTTTCATTTTCCTCAACACTGCTGATTATGTAACTAAGAAACAGCAAAGTATAAACTCTCTTCTGAAGACTTTTTCCATTTTGGAAAAGTTATGGCTACAGCTTTATCTCAAAATGTTACAAAGCATTAACAATGGAAACTCTTTCCATAAATGTTTTTTTTCTCTCTCAATGACTAAAAAATCCATCTTATAAAGTATTACAGAAGTTTCTTATTATACAGCTATTAATGCTGCATGGTGGCTTAGTAGTTAGCACTGTCGCCTTGCACCTCCAGGGTCGAGGGTTCGATTCTCGCCTTGTGAATGTGTGTGTGTGTGTGCCACATGCTTGGTGGGTTTTTAGTTCATCAATAGATAGATTATTAGACATATTTTTAACTGATAAATAAATAAGCCACACAAAAAAGCTACAAATAAGTAAGATATAAACAAGCATCTTTTTAATGAGATCACTTGTCCAGTTATTTCGTGTTAGCCTGGATAAATAACTCAAAACATAAATGAGCTCATAATATTAAGTATTACACAAGCTTCTTTTCGAATTTTGAGTTGATAAATAAACAATTATCTACAAACATCCTCTAAATGAGATCAGGATTTCCTCGGGTACTCTGTTTTCCTCCCACAGTCCCAAGACATACAGATTAGGTTAACTCGCGTTCCAAAATTGCCCATAGTGTTCCCTGTGATGGATCGGCACCCTGTCCAAGGTGTACCCTAGCTAATGCCCAAAGTCTCCTGCAACTCTGTACAGCATAAACAGTATAGAAGATGAATACGTCAATGAATAATCACAATACATTATATTTGAATCAAATCGTGCAACCCCACAAGAATGTGTGCATTGATATAAACCTGTGCGTTTTTAATGACAGCCAGGACTACTTTCGGAGCTGCTGGTGGTATAGAAGTTTAATCAGAATCGTCTGACCAATCAGGATTCAGATTCAAGAATTCTTCATCATGAGAAGAATTATGTTTTCTTTTGGTCACGTGACCAGATGTCTTCAGGATCTTGTTCTTAATAAAGTCACAAGCTGGCAAATATCTACTACAACATCCAGAGAAGCATTTTCACTTCTTCGTAAATAAATACTTTATATTGCTGAATAATTTATTTAAACTGATCCTGTAAAAGAATTTGGGTAAATTGCAATTTAGTCGCATGACATGACATTAATAGCAACTACACTGAGCAGGTCTTCAACAGTAACATCAGCACACATGGACGGAGTTCTAAACTTTCGTAAAAACACACTATTACATACTACTATATGCACAATGCACGAGACGTTAAAAGTACAAAGTATATTCAGCACATACGTTTAATGTAACTGTAAGTGTTAATGTAATGTAACACACCAGCCCCATTTTTCCAATGTATTACTAAATTACCTTCAGATTTCCAGTTACGTTGAGGTAAAGTGTCCGATAACAAAAGGTTCTTCCATGCGAATACACAGACACCGCGTATAAAAACAACAAACTACACAATCAGACCACAAGTATATGTACTGGTCATTACCATAAACTGCGCTCACTGTCTTCTTCACTAATTTGGCGCGTTTACTACAAACGCATTGCAAAGCCGGAAGTTGCGAGACGAGATCTGGTTGATTTCAATATAAAAGCCTCAAGCATTCCGCGTCAAATTATTTATTATGTCAAATTATGCTTTACGTCTATATCTGTCTCTGAAGTAGATAAATTAGAGAGATTATTATATACCTATACGTATCTTATAGAAAGAGAGAGAGAGAGAGTCAGCCAGGGAAACAAAACCTTAAATATTTTAATTCAAAAACTATTGCTGCTATACGTTATATATACATGATGATGATAATATTATGGTGATGATGAAATAAACAACTATAAAAACGTATAATAATGGTGTTTAAAATCTGTTTATTACTAGCCTTGGGTTGTCATGTTTTAAGTTGTTGTTGTTCTAGCAAATATAAAATAACTTTTTTTCATGGCGTTTCCCCACTCCACATCCACTACGACCATAACAAGGATACATATGCATACAGGAAAGAATATTGCTTTTCATTAGTAAAAAATAAAAACAATTAAACTTTTATAAAGCTGTGGTGTTTTATAAAATTCTATCAACACAGAATTTTTAAGTTATTTTAAAATATTATTCGACTTGTTATATTGACTCTTATTTTGAAATGTACTACTACCCACAACTGCAGCGTAAGTATAAAATAAAACATAAAATAAAAAGTGTTTTATACGCATAGTTTATGATTTAAAAAAATCTTATATCATAATTATCACTTTTTCTGATTGTACTGAAATATAAAGTTGATGTTACCTAAACACCCTATTGAGCATCGTTTCCGAGAATCTGACGTCACATTTGGTTGCCGTGGCAACAGTTCCGTAAACAGGAGCCGTTAAACTGGAACACATTTTAAGTTCTTTTTATCAAGTTCTTTTTAATTTAATTTCAGATCGAGGGCGCTGATCAGCCATGGTTGGACATAGAAGCAGAGCTCAGTGTCGGGCGTTTACCGGACCTACACCTCTCTCAGTGGCAGTGGTATGGTCAAATAAGAAAATAAAACTAAAATAATATTTTTTAAAATTTAAAAAGATAATGTTTGATTAAAAAAGTAATGTTACTTAAATGTGGTTTTAGTGTATTATCATCATTTGTATCATTTGTAGGGTCATAACTAGGGGGGGGGGGGAGGATCATTAGGGATTTTATAGAAAGATCCCATTTATTTTAAATTAAGTGAACACATTTCAGAAATTAGCTCATAATATGGAGGACAGATTATATCATCATAGTCATGAGAGTCACATTAACTTCAATAACTTAAGTAACTTATTAATTTCCAATTTTCTGGTTGAAAGAAAACACATTTTAGGCCTTGCATTCCATTTACAGTACGCCAGTAATTTTTTTCCCTACTCCTTTATATATTATTTTATATACTTATTTTCATCCATATTTATATAATTTTTATAGACATTTAACTTTATGCCCTATAAAACCAACAGTTTGTAGATACCAGACTGTCAACACAATATATGCATGTTGAACATCCTATTCCAGAAGAATTCATTATTCTTCTAGGAAGACTAGATTTTTAGACAATCAACTACAAGCCTGCCAAGAATAATGTGGTTACTGAAGATTAATGAATGTAAGGCTCAAAGGTATAAATATAGTCTCAGATCTAATCAAGCACCTTGTTCCACCAGTACACTATATCGTCTATGTGTTTTAACTAAATGTACTAAAAGAGCTGCACCATTGAGGATACCCAGCATTTGTTTGTGAGAGTGTAAGCATTGTATCTTTGACAATGAGCTTTTCATTACTTTATAGCGAGCCAGACAGCCATCATACAGACCCCCAGATTTCCTTATCATTGAACGACGGAAACAAGACGCTGCTCGCAACAATGTGCTGGAGTACACAAAGGACCAGAATGCCTGTGATATAAGAACACGCTGGGAAAGGAGCACAGAGCAGAGGATGGTATCTGCCATTATTAAACAGCGTGTTAATGAGGCAATGGAACAGTACGAGATGAGCATCGATGAACGGAAAGAAGCGTACTTATCTTGTTTCATTTCTACACTGTTTAGGTTAACCTAACAGTAATTGAACTGGTAATTTGTACAGTTTTATGTATCATTTGTTTGGTTCATCCATCTCTTTCTGTCTCTGTTTTTACAGGCTGCGCAAAATGCTGGAATCTGAGGAGAGAGAATTGTTGCAAGAGATGGAGACAAAGAATGACACAGTGCTTGAAAGGGAAACCAGGATGCGTGAGAGAGCAAAGTATCTACGAGAAAAAAGAGAGAGCGAGAGGCAGAAGGTGGTGGCTGAGAAGCTGGATCAACTCGCCAGGTCATAGGAATAGAATTGAATGTTAACTCATGAGTCAGAATGAACAGATAATCTGTTATAAACAAAGACAAATACAACATTTAGAACATGCCAGAAACGATATCTGGTTGACACTAAAGGTATGCGTCAGTACTGTTATACGAGAAATACCACAGCCTAACAGTCATAGTGTCATCATAAAATGCAGGATGTCGTTCCTCAGCACATTCAACTGGAATCTGAGCACACAGTACTCGTATTGTTTAAGTGGTTTAAGTCATGAGCAGTAGCTAGGCGACTGGGAAACATTGACACCTAGCAGGAACGGTCTAATGACTGGGGTTAATTATTTAAAATGCTAGCACTTAGTTGTTAAGTCACTGTACTGTCTGTACAGCATAGGAAAAAGGCACAGTGAATGTGGAACTGAGATAAAGATGCCAAACATCTGATCGGACAAGATGTTAAATTGATAAATTATAAAGACAACTAAAATAGTCGGATAATTATACTTAGCATTTACTGCTAAACAAACTTCAGCCATACTGGAAAGGTTTATCATCATGTCAGTCGAGAATTCTTCAGAGGTGTCAGTGGGAACAACTACCAGTTTGGGTTTCTGCTGTTGGTGCTTCTAATATTCTGTTGAATGGGCTAACAGATGGAATTTTCCAGAAAGTTTGTGAACATTCGACTGCCGAAATATGGCTATTGCAACTGAGATGGCCTTTCAGATGGAATTTTCTAGCAAGTTGGTAGATATACTAACATATGACCGTGTTTAGATTCCTCATGTTTTAAGTAGCTCAAGTGTGGTTCTTTCATATGCAATCTTCTAAAAAGATAAACAAAAAATTTTAAAAATCTAAAAACTGTTAGATTAGAGTTCTGATGTTGGAGATACTACAAAAGTGGGTCCTTTTTGGAATGGAATGGAATATTCTACAAACCTTCAACATTTCACTGACGGAATAGACTTCTGATGCGGGAAATATCTCAAAAGTGGGATTCAGATGGAATCTTTTAGAAATATGTTCAACATCCCATTAGCAGGTTAGCCTTCTGATGTTGGGTTGAACATCTGCTGGGACTTTTAGATGGAATCTTCTAAAAAAGACACTGAGCAATCAGTTTAGATTTCTACAGTTGTAAATCCTACCAGAATAGCCCTTTTAGAAGTAATTTTCCAGAACAATGGTGAACATACTGCATGACTGACGACCAGTTTAGACTTCTGTTAGTCTGAATACCACAAGATTGAGTGTGATGATTATAGGATCTACCACTTTAAAATGTCCATGAGGTTTCCTTACTCGTTTCTCTACGCTTCATGGTTTCAGAGATCAGTGCGATGAGCTGCGGGCTTTGAATACACGCCGACACCAGGAAAAGGTCTGCACGGAGCGTGCTGCACAGATCCAATCACGTCAAGAAGAGCGTCGACTGCGGCAGGAGGAAGAGATGCTGTTCGCACAGCTCTGGGAAGGAGATCGTCTGGCCAAAGAGCACCGAGAGAACCTGAAGGCACAGCGTCAGAAAGAGGAGAACTTGCAGCAGCTGGCTTTCCTGCGCATTCAAATGGAGGCTGCAGAGCAACAGAGGTTGCAGGCCAAACTGCTCAAAGAGGAAGAGGCCCAGTTACTGGTACACTGTCTTTGAAATACAGTTAACTTTAGTATGGTAACAATAACTCCATGTCTTACTGTGCCATTTCACTGATTACTTTTCATCATTGATTAGTTTTCTATAACAGCGTACCCTGTATTGTTTAATTACTTTCGTGTTACATACAGTAAGAATGAAACCTGAATCATGTATATGGCTGATGTCATCTTTATTTGCGGATTCTGTGCTGATATGTTGTTCTTTAGCGAGATCAGAGGGAGATGATTCGTCTTGAAGAGCAGCGGGAGCACAGACGGAAGCTCCAGAACCAGGAGAGCTGGCGCAGGCAGCTAGACACCTCGCTGCGCCTGAAAATGAAGCGTCTGGCACGGAAACAGCAGGAGGACCTGGCGTTAGACATGAGCATCCTTGAGCAACTGCTTACACAGGTGAAGGATGAGACAAAAGATGAGTTTCAGAGGAAGGTAAGAGATGAATGACTGTCCACTGCACACTCACAAATGAGGACAAAAATAAGTGTTTTTTTTTTTAGTGAAGACTTTCGCATTATTTTTGAGTGTTGAAATGTTCACTGCACATGTTGTGCTTATGCCATTGTACAGGTATGGTCAGAACATCCATCCATCTATTCTATGCCATTTATCCTGTGTAGGGTATTCTGGAAGTTATTAAAAATAAAAATTCAGAGAGTTTCCAAGCGAGATGAGGTTCGGAGGAGAATCCTTTTAGAAAGCGAAGAAATGTTCTCGAGAGGAAAACAAACCATGTGGGACTCTCCTTTAAGCATGTGTTCTGAAGGTGTGTTGTGTCTGAGAATTTGAGTTTCAAATTAACTTCTGTCAACTCACTTTGCTCAGAATCACTGACTGTACGGTTAGGCCTTCAATAATCTGAGCAAAGAGTGTAGCCTCTTCCCCCTTGTGCCAGGAAACATCTTTTGATTTCTTTTTACTTCCTTCCAGCTTCCAGTGTGACTCATGATTTAAACAGATACTGATTTAGCACCTGTTATGGTTATTTTTGTGTGTACATATCATTACACATTGGGTCTCCTGCTGCAACATACTCTTAATTTTCTCTCAAATATACTCCTAATTTTATCTTAAGAGGAACAAAATAAAAGAAGTAAATGCCAGATGCGCAAAACGTTCTTTAGCAGCTTAATCTGTTCTTACCCTGGTGAGCTGAATGATTATTCCCATTTGATCTTAAATTGGAGGTGCATAGACTTAGCATAGGATTAGTGCGTAATTAGCAGAGGCAACGCTCCCAAACACCATATAACGCCAGGTGCACCACGTGCCATGTGCAAACCGAACGCATGAATTGAAAAGATGTATCCGAAAAATGTTTAGTAAGAAGAAGAAGATAAAGGACTACAGCAGTAGCGAAATCGAAGTACCTTGAAATCAACTTAAACAAAGTTTTCCAGAGCATGAGCACTGACAGGTAAATCAAAAACGCAGCAATAACAATGATCCACGATGCTGTGAATGCTGTGGAGAAGCCATTTAGCTGTCTCATCAACTAGATCTGTGCGATCTCTGAAAACGTACTTTCTGCGTAAGCCCTGGATGGCCAAAGCAACTATCAGCAATCTGTAAGCCATAAAAAAAGCACACAAGCATTCCAAGGGTTGTTATAGTCTCAATTGGCACCAATTTACCAATAGTATCTCTTTATCCCACAAATGAATTCATCCAATTATTATAATTCCTCTCAAAGCATATAGTCATCTAAATGTGATTATATGACACATTTTTTATGGTTCTTAATTTTTCTGGTCAACGGACAAACAATTTAATATGAGTGTTCTCAGCCACTTATAATTTTTTCTCTTACCTAAGAAAGAAGCAAAAATAAGAAATTATTGGTAAATCCCAGAAATTAATGGGTATGCTCAAAATAAAAAAAATATGGTTTGTATATCAAAAAGTAATATTCTTTCCTGTAAAGATTCTTTGTATATCACTTCTTGCATGGAGCTCATAGTGTGTGTATGCGAGTGTGTGTATGTGATTGCTAGAAACAACCGTAACTGTAACTGTAATCCTTAGTACTGGATCAGTGAAAAGTACAGTTTCGGTTGTCAGGTATTCAGGCTGAATAAGAACACAAGCATGTGATGATGTTCTGTCACTTAAGCTGCAACCAATTGTAAATGATTGCGTAAAAGTAAGCAGGAATGACATAATGCATAATGACAGGAATGACATAATGACAGGAATGACATGCTTGGTTTGTGAACAAAATCTTCCCTTTGAATAGCTGGAACTGCGTGATGAGCAGCGCAGGTATCGGCAGTACCTTGCCGAACAGCTGGAGGAACAGAGAAAGCAAGAGGCAGAGACGGAGCAGCTGATTGAGGCTGAACTGCAGCAGACGTGGAAGCAAAGGGCGGAGCAAAACCGTCTGGTGAAAGCAGCCAGAGACCGGCTCATGAAAGATGTTCTGGACACACGGCACTTACAAATTCAGGAAAATTGTAAGGAACATAACACATAATGAACATATATTTAAATATGATCACTACAAGGTACATTGTACAGTAGGTGCTGATAGGAAATATTTTTGAACCCAGGACCGTTGACCGTTGTTATTACTGTATGTATATCTGTAGTACTTCATGTGACGATTAAAGGCCAATTATGTTCGTTACTCTCATTCTGTTTTTTTTTCTGCCATTCTTTTAGTGGAGCGAAATGCTCAGAAACAGGCTGAACTGGCTAAGGAGAGAGACAAGCTGAATAGAACCATCCAGGAGAACAAGCTGCTGGATGAACAAGAAAAAGCACGGTGGGGATTTAGAGCTATCACATCTTGTTTACTTTCTCTGTCTGATTTTCTCTGCTACTCTTATAACAGGAAGTGTTGAGAAAAGTTCAGAAAAAGTGTTCGTTTATAACTGTTTTTCATTGGTCACACAAAGTCAGAAATTCTCATCAGGTTTACATACATTTGGCTAACACTGAACTTTTCCCTACCGGTGATGCTTACAAATTTCTGTATGTTTATCTGTAAAGTCCCAGGCATAATTTACATTTAGTGATGGCATTTTCTAATGCAGCTCAGCCACTGCAGTGCATGGGCTACCACAGTTCACAGGGTGCCATTTATTTTGTTCTTGTGAATAAGAAGCCTCATTTGTCTTAATGTATTGATTTGCTTTGGAAAGAGCTCTTTAGAACAAACACATAATTTGTGTGAAGAATTAATATTAGTACATCAATAAATAAATGAATATTATAAATTAATACTGTATATATACTGTGTACAGTCTTATGTAAAAGTTTAGGCACCCCTTGATAAATAACATATTTTGATGTTAACACAGTCTCTCTTGGAAATGGAAAAAATGCACAATACTTTCAGCAAACATTGATGCATAGTTACTTCTTGCCATAAATTGAACAAAAAATAAAATAAAAAATATTATTATGGCACTGTGCAAAAGTTTGGGCACCCTAAGAGTTCCAGCGTTTCAGACTTTAATCAGCTTGTAAGATCTGATGCATGCCAACATCTGTCATTAGTAAATGCCAATTTCAAAGCTTTACAAATACTTTGACTCTTCAAACCTTGTGCACGCGCTTGCGGATACTCAACAACCACGGGTTCCTCAAAGCAGCTGTGTAAGACTCTGAAAAAGAAAGTTATTGATGCTCACAATGCAGTTTCCACAGTGAGAAATGTAATTAAGAGATGACAGTTCAGGGGAACCGTGGAGGTCAAGATGAGATCTGGAAGACCAAGAAAACTCTCGGAGAGAACTGCTCGTATGCTGGTCAGAAAGACAAATCAAAACCCCCATTTGACTGCAAAAAACCTGCAGGAAGATTTAGCAGACTCGGGAGTCGTGGTGCACCGTTCCACTGCGCAGCGATGCTTGCCTTCACAGAAGAGTCAGCAGAAGAAAACCTTACCTGCGTCGCCATCATAAAATCCAACGTCAGAAGAATGCAACAAAACATCTACAGAAGCCTGATGCGTTCTGGAAACAAGTGCTGTGGACTGATGAAGTTAAAATAGAAATCTTTGGCCAAAATCAGCAAAGGCAAATGTTTTGAGAAAAAAGGAGCAGCATTTCATGAAAAGAACACCTTGCCAACTATTAAGCATGGGGGTGGATCTATCATGCTTTGGGGTTGTGTTGCAGCCGGTGGCACAGGAAACATTGCACGGGTGGAGGGAAGAATKGATTMYACTRAATACCAKCAAAKTCTGGAAGCAAACATCACACCATCTGTAAAAAAGCTGAAGCTGAAAAGAGGATGGCTCCTACAAATTGACAATGATCCTAAACATACTTTGAAATCCACTATGGAATACCTCAAGAAACTCAAGCTGAAGGTTTTGGAATGGCCATCACAGTCCCCTGATATAAACATCATTGAAAATTTGTGGGTAGATCTTAAAAGAGCTGTGCATGCAAGAGACCAAGGAATATTACAGAACTAGAAGCCTTTTGCAAGGAAGAATGGGAGAAAATCCCAAGTACAAGAATTGAAAGACTTTTACCTGGGTATAAAAAGCATTTGCAAGCTGTGATATCTGCCAGAGGAGGTGTTACTAAGTACTGATTATGTACGGTGCCCAAACCTTTGCACAGTACCACAATAATGTTATTTATTTATTTATTTATTTTCTGCCTTTGTTCAATTTATGGCATAAAAAGTAACTATGCACCAATGTTATTGGGCATATTTTCCATTTCCAAGAGAGACTGTGTTAACATCTTTTCAGTGAAAAAGTCACCAAAATATGTTATTTATCAAGTGCCTAGACTTTTGCATAAGACTGTATATTGGTAAAGCAATTCAATTAAAGCCGATCAATTATAGTTGACATTAGCACATTAGTTTGTATGCAGGTTGCCAAATCGCGCCAAGTGTTTTTCTCACTCGTATTTCTCTCAAACACATCTGATCTAATGTAGTTAACAATGCAAGTTTTATTTTTTTTAGAATATAAATAATTAAATCATTTGAAAAACTATTTCTTCACTGCAACAGGCTTAAACGTGCATACAGATACAATTTGAAGCAGCAACCTCATTTCCCCTCTCGTCTGCCCCAGCCACTCAGCATTCAACATCACCAGTATAATAATTACCTCATCTGTCTGTCATCATCTGCACCTGTTTCTTACTGGTTCAGTTAGATGTTTTCTATGCTTGAATGATTCACATGTCACTGTGTGGCTTAGCAAACAAAAACATTCCTCTGAAACAGGACAGGTTCAGAGACTGGACTGGAAATGAGAGCCAAAAAGTCTTTCCGGAAGCCTGGAGAAGACTACATAAAAAAAAGAAAAGAAAATCTACAAAAAAAATGAAGGGGGTTCCTCTAGACTTTTGCACAGTACCATATATATGTGCACAGAAGATGCCTAATGGACCTGGTATTTAAGTTCTGGCTTTGGTCACACTGTTAATTTTGTATTGCGTTCACTTGGTGTTCTTTTGTTCCCATGTTTGCCCTTGTAGTTCATGTTCTTAGTGTTTCTGTGCTGCATCGACTAAACCATATCCGGCCTTGGATCCGCTCCTGACTTGTTGTTGCAATAAGTGGAAAACTTTGTATTGATGATATAATGTTCTTTTGTATTACAGTCTCAGGGAGGCGTGCCAGGACTATCAAGCTGGTCTGTTAGCTCAGATTTTGCACAGGCAACAGCTGTGTGATATCAAGCAAGCTGAGAATGAACAGGAGCTCCAAAGGAATCGAATGCACCAGGAGGAATACAATCAGAAGGTGCAGGACATCCTGTCAAGGCCGATGTCACACACCAGAGCAGTTCACCCTTTTAGAAGAAGGAGGGATCAACTGATAAATAACTAAACCTGCTCAAGTCAATAATGATAATCAGGTTTATGGCACACAGTATGACCACAAATCAGTACCTGCTATATCTATCTGATATCACCCAAATGAGGATGGGTTCCCTGTAGAGTCTGGTTCCTCTCAAGGGTTGTTCCTATTATCATCTCAGGAGGTTTTTCCTTGCCACCGCCACCCATGCCTTCCTTATATTTTTCGAACTTGTTTCCATAATTTCCTTGATTCTGTAAAGCTGACAGACAATGCCAATTGTTAAAAGTGCTATATACAAAAAAAATAATCAATTTTAATAATAACTGCTGCACAGTGATAATAAAGTTGAATCTAATCTAATCTAATCTAATCTAAGCTCTTCCATTAAAATGCGATTAGCTCTCACATTAAGATATTCTCAGTGAGGTCTTCTACCATTATACTGCTTTTTTTTTTTTTTACAGGCTAAAATACTTATAGTATCTTCAAATTGTGATAAACGTGCAAAATAAAATAAAGCAAAAAAGAGAGATGATGTTTTGGTCGTGAGGTTGTCTTCTGACTTGCAACTTAGTTTGTTTTGCAACTATATTTTTGCAACTTGTCTGACCTGACAGACTTGTTTTTAATGACGTTACTTATTTCAATATCAAGGTTTTCAATAATCTTTATGTATTTCTCAATGCAATTAAAGGTCATCTTTTTTATCACTAATGTATTATTGAGCCACTTTTCATAATGTCAAAGTCTTTTCTAGCAACATTTCTGTTTGCAAGTGTCAGTCTCAGGAGCATGAAACCGTCTACAGTCAGACGGTCACGCCTCCAGGTTGTACAGATTATTAAAGGAAATGTGTAAGAGAACGTTTAGATGTTCTTCAACTGTGACCTTACATTTGCAATAATGATTTTACACCTGAAATCATTTAGTTTAGAGCTTATTTTTCTGTGCTGCAAATCATTTAATTTAAGTCTTAGAGACAAACCACAGAATTGCAGTACGGAGGGTATGGAGGGCAGGATGGAACTTTTATCCAATGGCATGCTTGCTCAAATGATTACTGTGCGCTTTACACCTTTTTGAATATTTGGGTTAGGTTCGAATATTCCTGGACAAAGAGCTCAACACCCCATACCTGCTAAAGGAGTGGTTTGGGAGTGAACCGGTTTTGTCTGATGTCATTACTGTCTTCTCCCTCTTGCAACTCAGGCATGTGCAGGCTTTAACTCGTACCTGTGTGTGATAGTTAGTTCACTCCCAGCTTAACGCTCACAACATTCTGAGCTGCATTTTGTAATGAGCTTTTAAATATGTGAAAAAGGAAACGCGGTTTTCAGAACATTTGCGGATACTGGTATAATCTTTTTAAAAAGGTCAAGACAAAATGACAACTGATCAAGAGCTTTACAGCAAGGTAAATCTACAAGTCTATTTCTGTTTTACTAGTGGCAGGTTGCTGGGTTCTAATGTGTGGAAGCATTCATGCGGTCACTTTTTGACATAGTGCTGAAAATGATTTTGAATGTCTTTTTTTGTAGTATGTTTCTATTTCAAAAACAAATAAATTTCCATTTCTGGAAAACTATTGTGGTATGATTATTTTTAAAATATCTAGAATTGCAAATTTAAGAAGCATCATTAAATTAAAACAAAAAAACATCCAGCCTAGTATTAAATATGGCACAATAGTCCAACAGTCAGAGTAATTACAGGGTTAGTCAGAGAAGAAGAACAACCATGTTCTCAGAACAACCATAACCCAAACCCCTCCATAAAGCTGGGTCATTATTGTAGCCTTGCCATTGAGTTCTACTTTTGCCAGGAACTCAATATTGCTAATAACATCAACCTGAGAACACAATCCCCTCAGTGAAGCATGTTGGTGGTAGCATTATGTTTGTTCTCTTGGTTACTTCTCTGACTAAAGTCCCCGATTACAGATTGTGACACTACACAAATTGGAAAAGTTAAATGGGACTATGATTAATTGCATGGAAGTTGGGAAAGAACGTTTTAAAAAAGAAAGAAACATTTAGTTATTGTATGGTTGATTTTATTGGGTTGGGGTTTGGGGATGGTTTGGCTTGGTCATTTGGCTAGATCAGAATAGATATCATGTGATATCATGTTATCATGTGAATCTGATGTGCCCTGTGATTAATCTTTTTGCCGTGGTTACTTAAAAATAATTCATCATATTGCCTATTGTGAAAAAAAAGGAAATATCACTCTGTACTGCACAATAATGTTTATTAAAAAAACAGTGAAACAAATAATGGGCAAACTGCTCTGAGCCTTAACTACACCTGTTTCAATATGATTTCATATTATACTGATGTCATAATATTTGTGTGATCTTGATTGGTTGGACCTGTGCCACCACTGCGCTCTGATTAGTCAGCAGGAGGCGCAAGTAGGCTCTCAACCAGGTGGAGTCTATGGATACAGGACAGAGAGATAGAAAGATCGTGAGAGAGAGGGAGAGAGAGAGAGAGAGAGAGAGAGAGAGACTGTAATGGCAAGGCTTAATAGTGATCCCATGAGACAACGTATGAGATGCAAAATAAATATTAATGGGCTTTGGATTTAAAATGATCTGTACACTTTTGTAAAAACAAAACACAAGTGTAAATGTAAAAAATCATGAAAATGACAAATCTGCAAAACATTTGTTCTGTTATAGTAAACCGAAAATAAATTTCTCAAATATAGTGGAACCTTGGATTACGAGCATAATTCGTTCCGGAAGTGGGCTCGTATTCCAAAATACTCGTAAATCAGATCAGATTTTCCCATAAGAAATAATGAAAACTCAAATTATTCATTCCACAGCCCAAAAAAATAAATACATAAAAATAATTAATACAATCTATAAAGTGAAAATAAAACAGATTAACCTGCACTTTACCTTTAAAAAAAAGTAAAAATAAATCACAGATAAATGTTTCCGTTTGTGCATGCAGACGCCATGTGTGTGTGTGTGTGTGTGTGTGTGTGTGTGTGTGGAGTTAGCCCCTTCCCTCACTTGTTTTAACACTCCTCCTCCCTCTCCCCACCTCGCTTTCTAAGTTTCACAACAAACACACAATTGAAGCACTGTTATAACGAAATCTCTCTAATGACACTCGCGTGAGCGCATACTAACAGAAATCACTGCTGTAAAGTAAAAAAAAATAAAAAATTAACCAGCACCTTACCTTTGAAAAGAATCACGACAGAGTGGAGTTTCTGTGTCCGTGAGTGGGTGAAAAGAGTGTGTGTGAGTGTGTCGGTGTGTGTGTGTGTGTGTGTCTGTGTCAAATTATGTGCGCGCGCACACACATAGGAGATATTAATTAAACCAATAAGCGATGAGCATTAAAACCGAGCAGGGGAGACGATTACCCATAATTCCGCAGCGCAAGAGTGACGCTCGGTGTCAAAATAAGAAGCCCATGCGTGATATACTCGTAAACCAACACTTGCTCGTTTTTTAAATAAAAATTTATTAAACATCTTTGCTCGTCTTGCAGAACACTCATAAACCACGTTACTCGCAATCCAAGGTTCCACTGTAGTGGACTATTTGTTTATTTATTTATTTTGCTGGGTTCTTAGCTCTTTTACATTATGGCAAATTCAATTTTTTTTACTAAGAATATATTAAACTTAATATATTAAAATACTGAATAATGCTGGTGACATCATAAGAGAAATTATTTGTAACTACGACCAGTGGTGGCAGAATTTCAGAGTACAACACTCAAGCACAAGTACAAGTACTTGCCCAAAAATGTACTCAACTAAAAGTAGAAGTACCAGTTCAATCTGTTATTCAGGTTGAAACACAAGTAATGAAGTACATGCTCTGAATTGTAGTGTACTTTAAGTACAAAAGTACAAGTACTCCACGAATAAAACTTTATATTTTCTGGATATCAATCAGGCTAGGTTACTGATAAACAGTATTTTAAACACACCTGAAGTTGATGTTTGTTGATAACATGAATGTACAAGTCTAGTGACAAGATTTGCCATTAATTTGCTGTATAATGCAAGTAGTCTATGCAATTAAACATGGGCATACTGCAAGCACAAAGAATAATATATTCGGGACATCCCGATATGTAATAATTATAAGCTTGTTATAAATAATAATAAAAAAACTAATTCTTACATAAATCAAATTTAAGAGTTTATAACTCTTTTGCTCACTGTGTTAGATAATTAGCTAGATCACTCCTAATCTTACCTTGACAAGTGCACCCGTTTGAGAATTTTGAAAAAAGAGCCAAAAGACACTGCAGAGACGAAGTGCTGTCGGCACAGGATCCATTGATCCATGAATCACATTGGTGCAATAACCAATCTGCGCGTTCATAACGACCTGACAATCATTTCTGTAAACTTGGACTGTTGGACCGGTGGAATTGTTTTGTTTCCGTCCTTCCCATGTTTGGTGGAGCTTATTCATGACATGATCGTTCATGAGGTCATCATGGTCATGATGTGAGTGACTGCGCAAAATGCTTCTGTTTAGTTTTGAAAATCATTGCAGTGTTGTGTGATCATCATTTGAAAACAATCAAGTTAATTTAAAAGGTTCTGAGTAGAAGTAAAAAATATCACTTGCAGAAAATACTCAAGTAAAGTACAGATACTCATTAAAAAACACTTATGTACAGTAATGAAGTATTTGTACTTTGTTACCTGGCACCGCTATCTATGACATAATGCTTGGCAGCAAACTGAGGTGTGTATATATAAAATTATATAGCAAGTTTATAATAAATAGATCAAATAGACTATATTATAAATAGTATAGTAAGAATACTAATATGTTGCTCCATAATGTTAATTCTGTTCATTGTTAGAGCGTACAGTATTGGTCTAAAAGTGAAATATTTTAATGACATTCTCGATTTTTTGCCATTATAATAATCAAGATAATAAGCTATGAAATTGCTCTCGAACAATCAATATTTAGTATAAAGTCTTCTATTCTTTAAAACCTTCTGGATCTGGATGGGCACAGAGTCAAAAATACACCTGAGGTACTCAAATCTTGCATGTTGGTTGCTAATTAATTAATTAATCAATTAAATAATGCTAGTTAATGTTAGCAGCAAGGATACATTCCAGCAACACTGCAAGGGTGAATTATATATCATATAATTATATATCAACCTTCAATCTGTGTATCTGGGTTTTCAGATATGACAGGTGGTAGAAAAGTTATCATTACTTTTATAAAGGGTAAATTGTATCACTACCAGAATATGGGAATGATGTCGTAAAAATATAGAACTCTTAAAAGGAGTATTATTATTTTATGTGCATAGAAGCAACCAAAAGAACAATAAAAACATGTTATCATGTGTATCTGATATGACCCGTGTTTATTTTTTTTGCTCAGTTAGGTTTTATGGTTAACTTAAATTCATCATATTGCCAATTTTGTGCTAAAAAAAAAGAGGAAATGTCACTCTGTACTGCACAATAATGCGCTCTATATATGTTTATTAAAAAAGCAGCGAACCAAATAATGGCCAAAATGCTCTGAGCTTTAACTACACCTGTTTCAATAAGATTATACCATGATTTCTTACTATACTGATGTCATAATATTCGTGTGATCCTGATTGGTTGGACCTGGTGCACTGTAGCGCTCTGATTGGTCAGCAGGAGGCGCAATACAATCGGGCAGGTAGGCTCTCAACCCGGTGGAGTCTATGGATACAGGAAAGGCACACACACACCTAGATTAGTTCTGTTTTCTTTTTTTTTTTGTAACCGGTATATACAGTACCTCACGGCTACTCTTGTCGTTTGGTAATATAAAACGCTTTTGAAAAAGAGTTTCTTGTACGTTTAGCGCAGACAGAAAAGTTCAGGAGGAAGAGAAAACCACCGGTTATAAGACTGGCTGGAATAAATGGGAAGAGCCACCTGCTGTGAACAGCCGAGTGACACAGGGAGACTCGAACATTATCGCCTGTTTTTTATCTGCGGGTTCAGAAGTACAACTCGGGACTTTTAGGACTAACCAGGACGTGTGTGGGACATGAAGTCGTGACGGGATATGTGTTTCATGGATTTATTGGAAACGGGAGTGTTTTCAACGCGGAAGGATAAATAAATAAACCTCACTGCGCTGATGTTGTAACAGAAACGAAAACATGTCCGTGAACGAGCTCTACACCAGGGTGAGTTTCGGGTCAGGGTTTATTTAATTGAAATGTTTCTTTTGGGAAGTTTCGACTCACTTCATGATTATTGTCGTGTAGGAATATCCGGTACACCTGTTAGAGCTATCTATTGCAGCATACGGAGCTATTCATAATCCAGTAAAAAGTGTGTATTAGATTATATGTTGTTTATTTAGTCGGTAAACTATTTTATCGGTAAACTCTTTACTCGGTAAAAGCTTTGTTTTTTATGGTTCTCACACACACTTCCGTAAAACCCTGTTTGACTTCATAAGCTCTTACTTCCGTTTCCAGCAGGGAGGTTGCGGACAGGTGCGCTGCACAGGTAGTCATGTCGCTCACGAGCCCGTTTCGATGTTACTCACTCACTCACGCGCACGCTCACGCGCACAGATCATGAGTCATGGTGCAATAGAGACCAACAGACAAGCACATGAACTAAAGTGATAATCACAAATACCTTTAAGTTGGTTTTTGTGTTATCACAGAGTGTTCTGCAATAGGAAAATAATCACCAACAGCATGGTGGTGTGTTTTTGCTATTACAATAATAAAATGTATTACTTTTCTATAACCTTCACATCCTGAACCGTTTTACTCCTCTTATACCACCGGCTTCTTTTTATTTCAAGACTGTTATATTTTTAATACATTTCTAGCTACTGTACATTGGTTTCATGGTGTCGTGCGAGCGGTTTGCATGTTCTCCCCGTGCTTGGTGGTTGGTTTCCTTCCACAGTCCAAAGACATTCAGATTAAGTTAATTAGTGTCCCCAAATTGCCCGTAGTGTGATGGATTGGCACCCTGTACCAGTAGACTCCGCCTCATTCCCAATGTCTCCCCGGACAGGCTCCAAGCCCCCATGACCCTGTACAGGATAAGTGGTATAGAAGATGCATGAATTAAATATCATAGTTACATTAAATTTCCAAAAATGTGCCCAAGACACTTACGGAATGCTGACACTGGAGACTCCTTTGATTTTTTTTAAAATTACGTATCCATCCGTTTTTCTGTCAGTAACAACATTTTATTAAAATTTTATTTTGTAGATTGTCTCTACAGCCCACGTGCATGAGCTGTGACTACAGGAATTATAGCATACTGGGAATGAGCGCCTATATTTGCAGTTTGGAATCGTGTTAAGCTTTAAAGGGAATCCCAAGGCATTGTCCTTTTTTTTTAGACATGAATATTACCCAGAGCTTAGTAACTTGAAAAAAAAAAAAAAAAACAGGACAGGGAAGAGCAGGTAAACAAGTTGTGTAGGTCCAGGAGGGGGCGGAGTTTAAAAGCACAGGTGTGTGTCATGCAGGTGCTACAGTAGGGATGACCATATAAAGTCATGTTAAATGTAGCCTATAGCATGGTTCTCTGACATCCTCCTGAATTGCCCTTGCCCATGTCATCCTTATATAGCCTTGGGCATGGTTTACACTCAAATTTGGTTTTCAGAGCTGATACGCTGTATGTTAAATTGTTCTAGACGTCTATCTGTATACTTGCAGTACTTCTCTCATCTTACGTAAAGGTGAGGTAAAAGCAGCGTTTAAGGCTCGAATGGACTTTTTTGGAATGTTCTAAAGTTAAGTGACACATGACATGGATTATGTTACATTTTAGAATAAAGAACCTTTTAGAAAATTGGGTTCAAAATAGAAAACCAAAGGATTCTTTTGGTTTAATACCCTGGCAGAGAATTCAGTTTTATTCGTTCTTTTATTCATTCATTTATTCATTCTGTCTTAAGATAGAAAGGTTTCTTAAACAATTTGACAACTGCAGTTTACTGAGTAGCAGAAATATTAACTTAATAGTAAATAGTTTTCTGAAATGAAAAGATGAATAAAAACCGAAAATGAATGGTCTTTGCGCAATCACAGCAGTGATGGATTTTTTGTTGTTGTAAAAATGTGAAAACTGTTATTTGTATTTTATTTGGTATTTTTCACACCATTGAATGAAATGTCTTTTACACAAGAGCAGTGTGGTACAGGCCTATATTTTCTCCTTTATTTATTCTTGGTCATTTCCCACGAATGAAAGCATTACAGTTACTGTATATAGAAAAGCTCTCCCCACCCTTTTCTGCAAACATGATTTCATGTAAACCTATAAGTGGCTAGTGTCATGGTGAAAGGAAAGGGCATATGTTGTCTCTTCTGTGCAGAGGACGGTAGCTTTTTGGACTACCAGCCACAGATGGCTGTGGTAAAACATTTGAGTGGTGCATTTGAACATTTTAAAGAAGGTCTTACGTTCTTGAATGACAATCATGACCGAGGGGGCTCAGAGCCCACTGCAGCCTGTGAACATTTAGCAAGTGGAACACGTGATTCTTAAAAATCGACGATAATTTGTCGCCAACTTGTGGAAAAGGTGTATCTATGTGTGCGAAACTGTGCATACAATCATTCACATTTCAGGAACTCAGCTGGGAGTTATTGCCACATCCCATGTACACTCCTGACCTTGCTACAAGCCAGGTTTGGGCTATTAAAGGAGCTCCTGGGAGGCTAGAATTTCGGAAATGAAACAAGCAGTCTGATCATGACTCTGGTCTACTTTCTACCTTAATGGTATCCAAGTACTAGTGAAACGCAGGGATAAGTGCATTAGTGTAGCAGGGGATTATATACAGAAATAAAGGTAGTTTCTACTATTACGCTGCACAATCAAAATCCTGGTTTGACCTGAATGCCTCTTGTAATATTTATCTTTTTTCAGTAAGCTTTATGTCTGGTTTCCCATTTACGCTTGCATGGGACTATTATTTATGTATTTGTTTATATATTAAACAAATAACTCCTGGCGAACCATGATATTACTGCACTCTGCATTAAATATTTTTTTCCTCCAGACATCATGCAGGACTATGGTGTAAAGTATACACAAACAGTAATTTTACTCTTCGATGTGGATATAACATATGGTATGGTGAAAACACAAAAGACACATCCACTGGATTAATAACAGGAAAAGGTTTCTGAATTAATTCCTAACTGCATTTATCACACAACCCGTCCTTTTTGATTAAGTCTCATTTATGTTCATAATCTCCACCTCTGCTACCTCTTCTGCTTATCCAATGCTGATTAATTAGTTTCCTTATAATCTGGGCTAATCCTCACCAGAGGTACTGAGACAAATCCGAAATCTGTCTCTGATCAGTTATGTATTAATTCAGCAGACAAGGGTTATAAAACAAGCTCTGGCGTTTAGGTGTGTTTCTGAGATTTAAACTTACCACCTTGTGGTCACTGTCATGGAAGCTGAACGATCATAGGACAAACAGATATAATTTTCTACCTTAATTCACTAATCGAGTGGGAAAATTCCTTGTTTGGTCTGTAAGGTTGTAGTCTTTGTGTCTGTGATTTGTACCACAGCTATTGTAAAGTGCTGATGTGGCTAACATGTACTGGATAGAATAAGCTTGTATACTGTAGCTCACAGCTTATTAGCACTGTGATGAATGAAGATCGAACTGAACTGGATTTTGTACATCATCACATTTTATATGCTAGGGCTTGGTGAAATAATCTAAAACTATGTCACCATACAGTTTTAGATGATTTTGTGTATATCGTACTGTAGCTTTCATATAAATTTCATCATAATACTGGCAGACTTTGATACTGCTGATTGAATGTTGACATCTAATTTTAAAAGGCACTTTTATACAGAAAAGCAATACTTTTTCGTCTAAAACATACTGTGAAGCACAATATGTGAACATTTAATTTGTTGTGGTTTATTAATGCTGTTTTTTCACTACAATCCAAAAAAAGAAACAGTGTAAACTTCGAGATTTTGATCACAGGATCTCTATAAAGTGGCTGAAAGTCTGAAAGAAAAAGCCGAAACCCCATCCTATTTCAGGGAAGCATTCAATATAGAGCTAATGCGGCTTTGTTCAGGGGAGGGGGATCTAACTTCCACCTGAGTGGTTAAAAACGGCACAGCCTGGGGCAGATAAACAAGTCATGTAGGTCCGAGGGGAGTGGAGATCAGAGCAAGAGATGTGTGTGCATTTTGTTTCAGAGTGTGTGTGTGTGTGTGTGTGTGTCTCCCTCCCCCACTGCAGCTACAGTTACCACACTCACTTCAGGTCCCACCAGTCAGACCACCAGACTCTGTGCCAGAAATGCTGCACTCGATTAATGCTGCACTTTCAATCAGCCCTGAATTAAATCTGTCCTCACACTCGACAAAGTGATTCAGCTGCGGCCTGGCACGTCAACAGAGTTTTAGTCAGATCACGATGTACCCAAAAAGGAAAACATGGCTTTTCATCTGCAGCAGTGCTTAGGTTCCTCAACAAAATAGTACAGTTAGGACAAAACCCACAAACAAAAACATGGAAATATTTCTAATTATCCGTTTTTATGGGAATAAAAGGAGGTGTAGTGCTTCCTTGAATGAATACACTTTAGGATGAATGCACTGCCACAACGGATAATGGAAATACTGTAAGTGTTAGTTGCTTGAGGATAAGCTGGAGTGTCAGAACTGCTAACGGTCTTAACTATTGATCGTATAGAGTGCAATATGTAATGGATAAAATGCGCTGGGTGCAGGCTGGAATAGGAAAATTATCAACAACAGGGTTTTGTCATGTGAACCAATAGAATGTCTGTCTAATGGCAGCAAACTTTAAGGTATGTGAAAATCGACCTTCGGCTTGCCTTGCAGCCAGAACTTCTTCTGAGCTGCAGTTCTAGCAAATTGAACCCCTGTGGGTCCTGGAGCATATCAAAGGGAACTTGATGCACAAGGCAGGGACCCTGGACTCTGGAACACTCTCCAACATGGAGCACAAGCATACTCGCAAGAGATTCTTACTGCTTCAGCTACTTTTTTTGCAGTCGTGGTGGGAACATGGCCTGGTGTAATGGGGGTAGGATGTGACTACAACGCAGTAGAGTTTGATAAGGGACGTAGTATTATCTCCCTTGCCATGGACCAGCCATGCTCTTTTGGACATGTTTAAAAAAAAAGCCTGGTGAGGTCAGAGCAAGATGGGGCAAGAGCTTAATAAAGGTGTAATAATGAGGCATGGACCAGTTAATGGTGTAACAAACTCCTCTTAGGGACTTGACCGATGTACTACAAACATAGTACAGATGGGAAAGATGTCTGCATTGGGATGTTACTGTATTGTTGCTAAGTCAATGGAGTTCTCACCACAACCTCTTCAAAGTTGTTCTATGACCATGGCAGGTCCATGCCATATTGTAGAAGACCACATTAAGTTCATATTACGTTCTTCTGCCACTAACCACGTTTACCGTAAGTTATCAGAGCGTCTATGTCATGAATTTTGTATGAATACTGGATCCAGCTCCTCATACATACATCACTTTATAATGAAAAGCACTGCATAGGTCGTAAAATTTATTCTGACCTTCTGGACACAATGACAGCGTAGCAAGCTTGTGATTAGCGCCCGGTATGCGCACGGTCTAATCTGATCGAACATAGTAATGATGTGATAGGAAATTAGTGTTAACACAATAGACACATTGAGAGCCTGATAGGTACATGGCGAGGATGTAGTATGAACTTAATAAATGCACATTTTACATTATGACTCCACTCCAGCTGCGTTCTTTAATATTTTTAAAACTCAGTGGGAATTTCATGGTGTCCATCTCCGTATGACTGGGGCCTTAGCACCTGTGCAGCTTCTGACCAATCAGATTAAAGAGTTCAATATCTCTGCCGTATAAATAATGGAACATTTTATTGCAGTTGCAAGAAGCCTAGGGCAAGCAGAAATATAAATCCATGTTATTAAAATTTACAAATAAATATGAGGAAATATCTGTATCTGTCAAACTATTTTACCTTACTTTACAAACTATTTTTAACATATATTTGACGAAGTCTTTCTTTCTGAAATTGGTTCTGAAGCACATATCTGACAAACCCCTCGGCTTTGGCCTTGGTGCAAGAGAAAAGCATTGCCCCATCATCAGGAGATTGTAAGGTTAAATCCCGACAGGGACAGGCCGAGCTGTCAATCACAGCTAACCAATCACGGGCATCTGTGAGCTCTTTGCCTGTGTCTCATTGGATTTCATCGCAACAAATATTTTTGTGCTGATTTATGAACATTTTCATTAGTGACAAATGTTTTTGCAGGAATATTGGCACTTTGTTGTTTGAAGGGAAATAAATAATGTGTGTGTGTGTGTGTGTGTGTGAGTGTGGGGGGGGGGGTGGAAATGGCTGTACCATGTCACTATCCATAACTCAAATATATAACATAAGCAGACTGCCAGTGACTTGAGAGTGCAGTTAGGGGGAAACTGCTCTTCTCTTACGGCACGCCCTGTCTCTTTGAGCATGACCTGATTGTGGTTCCTACAGTGCTGGGTGTGGCTCTAGGAGTGTTTCGTGGCTGTTACATTCCCAACCTATAGGACGGGTATTCAGTTGCAAGAATTATATTGAATCGCTCCACCTTGTATGATATTTGCAGCTTTATTAGAAACGACAAATGACTGTAACACTCTGCAACGTCACCTGTGTTTGTGGATTGTTGATGTTGTTGTCCATAGCTATTTTACTACTTTTTTTTATAATTCATAGTTCACAATGCGTTCATAATAAGGATAATTTTCTTTGTGTTATTTTAACATTCTCAGCTTGTATCCAAACACAGGGACAATAAAACCCTCACAAAAGACTAGTAGAGCGAGTTTGTACTCTACATGCAATCAGCTGCTTTTCTTCTACAAGAACAACTTTTATCACTGACCTTTTTTATTAACCAGTGCATGTTGCAATGTTTCGTAGAGATTTCTGAATAGTTTTTTGTTTTATGAAGATAAAGAGTTTTTTTTAAAGCTACGTTGACTAGGATTTACCGGTTAGGGTGTCAGACTCTTAAACACCATGTTCTTGGCAAAAGTAATAGTTTGCTAACAGTTGTAGTGATTTGTCTTTTATATTCCTGGGTAATAACTGGCTTTGACTAGGAATGCTTGCACTAGCAGCATCAAAGATGCACAAGCCTCATGGAGCTGAGCCCAAGCCGCAGACCTGCATAAGCAGCATAACTATACGAGTTAGACATGATATTAATGGCACAGGATGCAGTTTGGGACACTACTGGTTGAATGTGTTTTACCTGCAGCTCAGAAGTCTGCATATTAAAGGATGCTGCAAAGTCTTCATCATAGTATGACATAAAGTACAAGTAGAAATTTCAAAATCATATGTCCTTGGTTCTAAGGATTAATTTAACCTGAAACTGCAAAAAAGATTTAATATGACAAGGCATTCAATTCAAGCCGTGACGTTTGATTGTGCAGAATAATTCTGCTACACTAATGACCTTATCCCAGCATTTCACTAGTGCTTGTACATCAGTGTAAAATGTCTGCCTGCTTCACACCTCTAAGGAACTCCTTCCAGGTCAGGACTGTACGGAGGATGTGGGAATAACTCCCAGCTGGTTCCTGTAACATGCAAGTGGTGGTCATGAATGATTATGTGTACAGTTCTGATAGAAACTTCTCTTCCGCAAGTTGGCTACAAGTTATCCATCAATTTATAAAGATCAGGCCTTAGACCTGCTGAATGTTCATGGCAACGACTGCAGTCGGCTCCGAGCCCCGTCGACCAGGACCGTCATCCACAGACAAAGAGCCTTCTTTAAAATTGTTAGCACCATTCAAATGTTTTACTCTGACTACGAGTCTCATCATTGAACTGTGCGTAAAGTCTTCTGTAAATGTCATTTGGTTATACGCAAGTCCTGCAAGATTCGAACATTACCTCTTGCAAAGTTCAGACTTCCTGGGGAAGAAGTCGGTTTAAAAAATGCCACGGTACAAGCAGGCAGTCTGTCTAAAATGTCTAAAAGTTTCCCAAGTAAGATTTCTTCACACAGTAAATGTCACACCTTGATCAAGGTAACAGATACTGCAGCTACATGTTGTAGTGAAATGGACACAAGCCTAGTCTGGTAACTAGATACTAACTGACAGAATGACTCCTTTGTGACTGATGGTATGAAATAAAAATTTCTCCATTATGATGCTGTAACTATATGCTGTATACTTGTACACGTGAAAGAGCAACAGATGTTTCAGTTCAGGAAAGTGTGTAGTGTTTTATGTTTCCCTTTCCTGAAGTAGAAAGTAGGAATAGGAACTTTTTGTAGGAATTTTTGTAGGGATTTTGATATGCATAGTGGTCGTGTTTTAACTTGGTTGGAGTATTATTCATTATGCATTTATTAAATGGTCAGGCTGAATTATGTGTGATCAGTCAAGCTCATTTTGAAAACCAGATTATTCTTGTATCAATTTGTTATATTTATACTATTCATTTATTCATCTTCTATATCATTTGTACTGTACAGGGTGACAGTGGGCCTTGAGCCTACCCTCACTGTGCCCAAACATCACAGGGCACACACATAATGGGCTATTCGGGGATGCCAATTAGCATAATTTGCATGTCTTTGGACCGTGGGGGGGAAACCCTCCACGCACACAGACCCCGAGGCGGGAATCGAACTCTCGACTCTGGAGGTGCAAGGACACGGTGCTAACCACTACCCCACCATGCCACTTTATTTATACAGCAACAATAATATTACCACATTCCAAGTGCTGCAATAGGACATTTGTTCAGTCGTCTGTGTGTGCTGCATAAAATTCTAAATCTAGCAATAGTATGTTACACTGAAACCATTACCTCTACCACAAGCTTTGAGTAGGACTGTATCCAGCTATGGCTTCTGTGTGAACTATTTGATCGGACATCAATAAATAAATATTTCTCAATACAATAGCAAAAGTGTCAGTTACTTGATATCAATACTATTCTTCTACCATGAAGTGGTATAAAATAGCTATTCCTTAAATAGTGATATACAGCTTGGTAATAGCGGGTGAAAGTGGGAAGTTGGCGCTTATCAGTATTATTGATCAGTAATATTATCATTTGATTTTGGCTGGAAATTTTGCCGCAGGAATATGTGGTTATTTATAGATTTGCTGAGTCATTGATCTTATCAGATTCCGAAACCTTACGGTTTATGCTAATTGCATGAACAACATTTTTCAGCTTATGTCAGCTTTTACCAACGGCTACCTTGGGTCTTTGTTTGTTTGTCAACTTTAAACAGGAACAGGAGTATGTGAGAACTTCAGAAATCTGAAATAAGACTGTGGTATTCCAGTTTGTTTAGTTTAGCTGAGGGCATGGTACTCATAGTGATGCTATTGTTCAGTTAATTGGTTGTGAGACATCTGTTTAATCAGTCTATTAAATGTCGAGTGAATGTAGGGCAAGACCGCGGTTAGATGCTGTAAGCTTTTCAAGTATTCTGTTTTTTTTTTTTTTAAGGAAAGCTACATAATAAGTTGTTTATTGTTCCAAATCAAAAGTGTAAAACAACTTTTGTAAATCTATGGAAATATAGAAATGTATTCTTTATAAACTCAGCGTGCACTTTTTGGGCACACTGATACAACATAGTACATAAAATCATAGAGAAACAGGTCAAAATCTTCAGATAATGCACATTAAATATTTCAGTGGGTGGAACAAGTGATTTAAGTGACTTTGGCATGGTGGTGCTGCCAGATGGGTTGGCGTATGTCAGAAACTGTTCATCTGCTAGGGTTTTTAACATACAGCAGCTTTTACAGTTTACACAGAATGGAGCATCCAGTCAGCAGCAGTTCTGCAGGTGAATGAGAGCTCTAAGGAGAATAGCCAGACTGCTTTAACCTCACATGGTGGCTAAAGTAATTTAAATATACACTCTTCACAACTGTGGCAAACAGAAATGCATCTTAGAATGTACAACATGCTGAAGTGTGCAGCTACAAGTGAGGAAGACAACAAAATATCAGATTCCATGCCTGTCACCTGAGAAGGGAAATCTGGAGATACGTTAACCACAGGAACACCAGCAGTGAACTGTTTAAAAATGATATTGCTTGGTCTTATGTAATATTTAAGTTTGTACATATTCTGTATAAACTTTAGGGACTGTTGTAGACTTTAGAAGTATTGACTTTTAGCATTAATTCAAGAAGGTTAACAAAATAATTTCTTTAATGGGCTGCCTAGGTTCAATTCACAGCATTGTGACCCTACCACTGGATTCAAAGCTTGCTAGTGCTACGCAGGGATGGAAATGGATGGTTGAGTCAGGAAAGGCATCCAGCATAAAACCTATTGAAATGTGGATGTGCAGTTCAAATGGTCCACAGTGACAATATCATGTAGTATAAGTAATTGTACAAACTATCATTGTCATAAAAAATTATTATTTTACTTTAATGAAAAGACTTTGCCGTCAATAGCTGGAGCCCATAGCCATCACTGCACTATTTGAGCTTTTCATGCCATCAGTTTCTGCTTTTATGTGGGGCTTCTTCCACCTTTACTGTAGCTCAGAAAGTGGCAGGCAGCTCAATTGGGTTTAGGTCATGTAATTGTCCATTTAAGAACACTTTATTTCTTTGCCTTGGATTGCTTTCACAGTATGTTTTGGGTAATTATCCATCTGCAAGCTGAAGTTTCTTACTATAGGTTTAGCAGCATGTGACTAAATCGGTCTAACCCTGTACATTTAAGATTTCATGCTGCTACTTCTATCAGCAGTCACATGATCAGTAAACAGAAGTGACTCAGTTCCATTGGCTATATGCCTGTACCATGGTTGACCGGGCCTTTGAGTTTTGCAGAGCTCAACAGTGGCTGCCTTCTTTATAAGAATTGTTTATTTGGCCACTCAGGTTTCTGCTATCTCAGGGCATGATGGCCTAGCTCCTTCACTGGCATCAGCACCTTGTTGAAATGCATAATGAGATTTTGCAGCCACCAAATGCAAAGTCAACACTTGGGAGTGACTCAAGACCTTCTTAATTTGACATGAAATAATGAGGAACCAGGCTACAACGGGCCATCAAAGTGCTTTGCAGTCAGTTACATAATTACTTATATGTATATATAGTCCAAATACTTATGGTCCTGTCTGTAATAAGAAACGGAGCACATAGGAGAGAAATGCAAACTCCTCTAAGTGATATGGATTTTTTTATAGTAATGACTATAAGTTTTCCTGCTTTTCTTTTCGTCCTATTTCCGCTAGCAGAATTTTATTTGAGCTTTTCATGTCACTGAAAATCAGTCAGTAAAAATGATTTTATCAATCATTTATGACATGCGCTAAAGTGTATGTGGCTCTGTTAAAACGCCAGTTCTTTTACTTGACTAAAATGACAACACATCAAATTATACATAAAGCTTAATTATGCTGTACATGTATGATTCGGTTTCTTCCAGTAGACAACAGAAGCTTATCAACATTTGTTTGAAGTTCATATGAATGAGCAATCAGATATTAAAGATCAAGATAAAGTAAAAAGAAAGCATGACTGTAGCATTGCTAATGACTTCTGTCTTAAAATTATGCCTAACCTTATCTTTTCATGGAGTTCATTTTTCATGCAGTTAAAAATGTATTCGAATCTAGTGTACCACAACACTGTTGAATTTTTGAATACCACTGGTGAGAAGTTATTAATTACTTTTGGCATGATCTTGTATCACTGAGGAGACAGTTTTGGTAAACGTACCAGGTACCTTTTCTACCTTAAACTTTCCGTGTTCATGGTTTCCTCAGTGTTTGTTCCTACTGTACCTCCTGCCACATGCCACTTAGTGGACTGACTAAGATTAAATGCTTCTCGTTGGGAAACAGTGTGCACATGGTGGCCAGTGAGAGCCATGTGCCCTATCCTCGCCCTGTATACCTGAGAGAGTAAAAGGAGTCTTCTGCAAATCCGTTTGCCATATCAGTTCAGAATTAGAGCATTCAGAAATGGACTATAAAAATACAACAATAATGGCATGTCTAATAAAGTTCAGAATAGTCAGACTGGATTGTGACGTGCATGTATGGCTCCTGTGATATGTGTGATATCAGTATAGACTGTATGTTGCTAAGTGTGTATTCCTACATAATTATTGTGAATAATATTAGGACAAAATTATATCATCAGTGACTTTGTACATGTCAGGTCACATGACCATTAAAATAGTTCAACTGAGCTAGACAGAAATACTGTACATTTTTAAGAGACATATTTGAGACAATGAGACGCGTATTTTAAATACATGTGTTAAAGATACTTGATGCAAAAAGAAAAGATTTATTTTTGTATATGCAGTGTGTTGTTGAGGGAACTCTAGTTATGGAAATCTTTTTCAATCATTTTTAGTTCATGTTAACATCTTAAAATTGTAGTAAATATTATTATTGGAATTTATTAAAATAATTAAATTTGTATCCAATTAATTAATTAATTAATTAATTTGAAGGGAACACGATTGTTGTCATGTAGTGTTCATTTTCGTTTCGGTAATAGTGTAGTATCCAAAATGTTTGGCCTAAGGCATACGATTTAATACTGAGCACAATTTCATTCATTCTAAAATGTATTTAAAATATGAAGGAAGGAAATAAATTGTTTATAACAAACTAGTTTATAACAGTTTGTTACATAATTGGCTTAGCAGATAAGAAGCACGCACTAACCATATGTTTACATGCCTATACTCTGATCAGCAGTAGCATTAAAATCATCTTCCTATTATTGTGTTACTGTGCCAAAACAGCTTTGACTTAAGGTTCGGGCTCCAGAAGACATCCGAAGGTGTGCTGTGGTGTCTGACACTTAAAAGCAGATCCTTTAAAATCCTATAAGTGGTGAAGTTGGGCCTCTAAGGATCAGACTTGTAGTCCGGCACATTCAAAAGATCCTTGACTGTATTGAGATCTGGGGAATTGGAGATGTTGAGTCAACATCTTGAACTCTTTATGTTTCTCAATCCATTCCTGAACAATTTATCCTGCTAAAAGAGGCTGGTGCCATCAGTTGGGTGTATGTGGTCTGTAACAATGTTTAAGTAGGTGGTATGTCTCAAAGTAACATTCAAATTATTGACAGGACCCAAGGTTTCTCACCAAGACATTGTGCAGAGCATCACACTGTGTCTGCTGGCTTGTCTGCTTCACAATTATCAACACAGAAAGTGCAATGCCCCAAGGCTTCAATCAGCAGCATACCTTCACCTGAAGGACAAAGGACACATGCTTGAGAGATGATAGATGTTTCGGGAGGGGGTAAAATAAGCCATCTGTGTGCAAGAGGAAAATCCTTTTCTCAACAGAGGGGGAGGTCTATGGCAGAACCTGTCTCCTGTTTTTTCCATGCTGCCCTTACAGTACATCCATCCCCAGGACGATCAAAACCTTTTCACAGATTCACCTGGAAAACACACTTAAGGACCCCTCCCTCTGGTCTTTTACACCTTAACGACTCTCCCTAATCTCTTTTTATTGCTGTTTCTTTTTAAAAGCTCTCTCCTTCTCCTACTCTTTAATCTCACTCCCTCCTACTCTCACCTTCTCCATTGTTCACATAACAAGTCTTTTCAGACAAGGGAGGATCATTTGACCTTGCAGGATTCAAATATGAGGAACTTACCAGCTTCACTCAGAGTGAAGTAGATACTTGGATGAGTAGTGAAACATTTCTATCTAACATGAAAGACGTTCAGTTCACACAACTCAGCTTCCAGATAACCTCACCTGGATGTGATGCCTCAGACCAGACCACCTTCTTCTGTTGCTCCATCATCCATGTTTTTGATGGTAGACGGAGGTCAGCATCGGCACTCTGACTAGTCTGCAGCTACTCAGGCCCATATATAGTAAGCTGTAATGCACAGTGTGTTGATGTTGTCCAGAAGTATTACCTCAACCATTTGTCTAAAAACTTCTTGTTTTTCTTATTGACAGCTTCTGTTTGGACAAAGTGATGAAAATAATAATTATTTTAATCACTTTGTCGAAAAACTGGGTTCATTCTTCACAGGTTTGTGTCCGGTACCTCATGATGGTAAATGTAAACAAAAACAAACCCTTTCTACGCAGTGAATATGTGACTAATAAGACAGTGTTAGCAGCAATGCTAGCGGCAATAATAGTGGGAATGCTAGCATTAGCGACAATGCTAACATCAATAATAGTGGGAATGTTAGCGGCAAAATATTCGCTAGTGGCAATTTTTTATGGTATAATGGTTTTAAGTCAACACAACAACCTCAAAAGATAAAAGATGATTCCTTTGTGTTTCTGCCAGCTGTACTTTAGTTTTGGTGGGAATGCATCATAGATGACATACATAAATGAAGACATTGTGCTTTTTGCACAAATTTATGCGTAAACTGCTCAGGATGCACATAGAAAAATAATCACTGGTCAACTAGCCATCACAATGTGGATCTTATTACTTAGATCTTTTACGCTTTCCCTATTTTTACATTTCAGCACAACATCGTTGAGAACTGACTGTTCTCATGCTGCCTCATTTATCCCACCTCTTGACAGTTAAAGAGATAACCAACATCACGCTCACTTGTCATTGATTTCAATGGTACTGCTGATCTGTGTTTTTTTCTTTGTATTTTTCTAACTAGTTAACCACTAATTAAATAAAACACCATTCAGTGTTGCAGTTGGTGATTGTTTGACATATGTGCCAGCTTTCATATTTATTGTTTGCCTTTACTGTATCACATCATAACTTATTTGCATAAAGTCAAGAAATTCTAAGCTCCCATTTCACTTGTCACAGTCTCGCTTTGTTGCTTTGTTTTACTGCTGTTGCTGAAACTGTGACTGTTTCAGGAGAGTACATGAGTAAATAAATGATCCGTTACTTTGTTTGCTAGTTTGAATGCAGGGTAAGGGGAAATGTAAAAGAAAAGTTTTCTGCAATCTTGATTATATTCTTCAGGGCTATGTCTGCCATTTGTATGGAATTGCCCTGTGGGGTTTTCCTTGGGTTTGAATTTCACCTGAACTTTTCTTTGAGGCATGAATATTTCATCAAACTACAAAAAAGGCAAATGTGTGCATTATGTTTTAGGGGATAATGTTTCTAGTTCTAATTTTAGAAATCTTTATGGTTTAAAGTAGTGATTTCAGGAAATTACAGTGTTGGTAGATGGGCGGAGTTGTGAATAGTCCACAGGAGCTTGGTTCCTGAGAATATACTTTACAAATCAAATGAGCTGTGCTCTCACTGTGGGCAATTTGCATCAGACATGGTGTAATAGGGACGCAGTGTGATATAGGTGTTGCCTAGATGTTATAAATGTGATTGATTTTATCATTAGGGCCCAAGCACTGTAGTGGGCAAGGCTCTCTTGTCACAGATTGCATGCCTACATGTTGTGATGATGTTGTTGTTTTTTTTAGAACAGAGCATGCTGGATTAGGATTTTGTTTTAATTTTAGAACGGTTTTAATTTTTTAACCGATCGAGAACGCTTGCTTTAAAAATATATATATATTATACTGAAAGCTCCATCAAATGCTTCCAAACTTAAATAGTTCCCCAGAAGTGAGAACAGGCTCTGAGAAGCTCATTTGGTTATTTCACCTGTCCTCGTTTCCTCTTTCTGTCCCATATTTCCTAAAATGGGAATGCTCATTTTATTATCCTAACCCAAACAATTCAGCGAGAGATAACAGGAAAAAAAGACAACTGTTAAAAACAGATCCAGACTGAGCAATGTCAAAGCATGCATATTTTAGGGTTCCTGGATCAATAAGTTCCATTTTGAACCCAAGTTAATACTGTATCATGTCCAGTTGCTGAGGTTTGGCCAGTGTGAGTTTGTTTATGAGGAGGCCCTCGGGGGGAGGAAATCTATATAAAAATCCTATTTTTAGCATATTTAAATGGTCATAAGAAACAGCTTATTTTGACGCTAGGTCTTACCTGCCAGCACTAAAAGTAACTTCCCTAGCAGCTCGGTATTATAGAAAAACTAGCAAATTTAAAATTTCTCGCACCTGCAGTAACCAGCTTGGATAGACCTTCCTCTTCCCTTGTCACAGCTGTTGTATGTAACTGGTGGCAAAAATAGGCAGAAATGGAAAAAGGAGAAAAATGGGGAAAACACAAGATATCTGAAATTTGTGCATTGAAACTGATTTGTCTCTCTACATCTGTAACTGTGTTAAATCACATAGAAGTTACTTACAGTACTTCACTGTAAAAGGTTGGACTTTGGAGCAATAGGCAAAGGTCATGTGGTCCGGATTGACCATATTCGATCCTTTTCTGATCAGAGTACGAAGCACATGAAGCAATGCCCCCATCAGCCTTAGTGCCTATTTTACAAGCCTCTGGGGGCAGCATTCTGATTTGTGTTGCTTCAGTTTGTTAGATCAAGGCTTAGCAACATTATATGGCAATAAAATAATGTCAGCTGATTACTCGAATGTACTGAATAACCAGTTTCCTTCTGTGAAGGTACGGGCCAAGCTGACATTCTCGAGATTCTTCAGCCATGAGGAATCATTTTCACACATGAATTTGAAAGACACCACAGAGTCCTGCTCGTAACTCCATTGAAAGTCTTTGGGATGTCCTGGAGAGGAGTTTATGAGATGGTTCGACTCTTTTATATTGAGATCAATACAAGACCTTGGCCAAAAATGTATTTGGCTATAATAAATTAATTTTATTTATTGATTGACATAAATGTAGTGACATTGCATATTGTTGTCAAAAAAGATATCATGGCAAACATCTGCCATGAAATAAAATTAAAGGCGGTCCAATGAAATGTGAGGCTTTTAAAAAATATGTTCCATGCACATAAGGATGTTAGGTCTTTAAGGAGAACTTAAAATCTAGAACTGCTAGCATCAAATTAAAAAATGAAAGCTACGGATAGTAGAAGAGGGAATAATATTAGCAGCTTTGCAGTCAGGAGTTGCTTGCGGACATCTGCTGTTTCATTTATTATTATTATTATTATTATTATTATTATATCTATATTGTCTATACTGTATTATTTAGGGATGCACCGATACCACTTTTTTGGAAAACGAGTACGAGTACTTGCATTTCAGTACTCGCCGATACCGATACCAAGTACTTAATAAAAACATGATTTTTAACAATTTCGCCGTGCACAATTTGCATTCCGCCTTTGTTTTGTCGTCTTCATTCACTTTGAAATAATTCCACACGGCACGTCCACGACATGTCTCGTTTTGCCTCGCCTTCTCCCCGCTCTGAGCTACATCCTCGGCCTGGGGGTGGGCGCTTGTGATTAACCCCTTACACGCTGCTCAAACATAGAAATTTCTCAGACCGTGTAATCAGTCCCTGGTATCGGGGGACTTTTAACGAGTACGAGTACTTTAGAATATGTGGTATCGAGGCCGATACCAGATACTGGTATCGGTATCGGTGCATCCCTAGTATTATTAGACTTGATAATGTTATGGAAAACTGTAATTTTCTGGTTTCTTCAAACACACCAATTTGTTTAGGTGGTTTAACTCTGATTTCTGACTGCTGTGGTTTAGGATCCAGCAGAATCATCTGCTTTACATAACCATAAGTCACCTGAAGGGTGAGAAGAAATGAGGTCCTTGAGCCTAGACAACCGCAATCTGATGATAAAATCTATGCACTAAAATTTGTAAGTAAGATTTTAGATATAAAAATTGAACTAATACAAGCACATACATTTAATAAAACTACAAACTCACATAGGCATAGAATGAGAGTTTATACAGAACATATCTTAATGGCAATTTTCATTTAAAGCATGCATGAAGAGCATGTACCTATATCCCAGTCTGAAAAAAGAGTCAGTCTGAAAAAATAGCAAGACATTTGGTGCATATATTTTATCTTTAAACATTTTTGTGTAGAAGTATTTTATGCACTTTTCATTTACAAGGTGACAATGATTTCATATGTTTGCTTAAACTCGAGGACATTTACAGCTGAGCGCAGACGTTTTGAATACTTGGTGTTTGGAGGGGAAGGTATTTAAATTGATTTCAATCATTAAATATTTTCACCAATAATAATAATATTAGTACACAATTTAGATTTGTTTTAGTATTAAAGTTGTTTGTTAATTATAGTAGTGTAATTTTGGGTGTTATGGAACAATGTGTATCAGAAGTCATAATTTTGTTTAGGTAATTTTACTAGACCATATTAAGATGTTAATAAGATGCACCCTTATCTACAGTACAGTATGCATGTGATCGGTAGTATAAACTTTTTCCAGGGAGCCAGACCAGTTGTTGCCCATTCTTTTTGTCATATCTGATTGAACACTGAGCCAATACTTAAAATTCTGTTCTTTTTTATTGTGCACGATTAGCATTTCACATTTTCGCTGAACATTTTGCAGATCCATTAATTCAGCACTCCATGTCCTTATTTGACAAGATTGGGGTCCTAATTTCTTAAAGGGAATTTTCTCTTTTTTTCCATTGTGTTCCTATGTTATTTAGAGAAAAACTTAATTTTTTAGAAGCTAAACAACACATTTTAACCAGGGGTGCCAATAATTTTCTAGGGCACACTGTAAATGATAATGAGACATAAGTTGTAAGGCAGACATTCCTCAATAATACATGTAACTCCAAGTGGAAAATAAGTGTGATATGTTCCTTAATCAGTTAAAGATAAGGTAATTGTTGGCCATGGTTAAAGATTGAACACTGAGCCAATACTTAAAATTCAGTTATTTTTTTATTGTGCACGATTAGCATTTCACATTTTCTCTGAACATTTTGCAGATCCATTAATTCAGCACTCCATGTCCTTATTTTACAAGATTGGGGTCCTAATTCTCAAATAAGATTTAAATGATACGTTTGGCATCTTAAGTTTGCCCTTATAACCACCCGACCTCCAACTCCAAAACATGTAGCATTTTTGTAAGCTAGCACTAAAAAAACAACAATTAAGTGCATTTTATTCCATATTAGCAACCTTTAATGGTAAATTTAAGTAAACCTGACTCCTGTCTGAAAAGAAAAGTCTCATCCTTACTATACTATGCAGACACCTACAGTGATGCCCACTTATGTCTTATGACTTGTCTTATGAAGCTCTGGGTCAGCGAGATGTTTGTGCTAGTGACAATTTTCCAAGTCATATTCCCTACCCATCCTGCCAGTTTAGTGTACCCTGAACTGGCAGACTGCTTAAGGTTTTTAGAATGAGCATGTCTTGACTATGACTAATTACATTTATTTATTTATTTATTTATTTATTTATTTAAACAATGAGATGTTTAATGAGGCTGGTGAGGGAATAAATGTCTACAGCAGATGTACTGTACAGTAAGAAATTAGGTCCTTGAGCCTAGACAACCGCAATCTGATGATAAAATCTATGCACTAAAATTTGTAAGTAAGATTATTGGCACCCCTGGTTAAGATGTGTTAAAAGCCTTAAAATAAATTAACTTTTTATTGCAGAAGCATTTTGTCACACTGACAATTGTACAAAAATATAATGTGAATATAAAGTGAATTTTAAGGGGAAATAAAAATCCCTTACTAACAAATAATAATTTTTCATAAAATAACCTGTTCCACAATTACTGGCACCCCTAACAATTCCTTTAAAAAATGTAATTGAAGTATTTCTGTCATTTCTACAGTAGTTTACAAAGCTGATCAGAGTATCTAGGAACATTTTAATTAGTAATTTATCACTTCCTGCTTCCCTGGGGTATAAATAAGACGTGACACAGAAGCCGTTTCTCTTATCCACTCTTCAACATGGGAAAGACAAAGGAACACACCATTCAAGTAAGTCAGATGTGTGTCAACCTTCACAAGTCAGAAAAAAATAAACGCAGACGTTTGGAGTTTGCTAAGCGGTACTGGGTCTTCAATTGGGACCGTGTTCTTTGGTCAGATGAGACCAAGATAGAGCTTTTTGGCAACAAACACTCTAAGTGGAACACAAAAGATGAGTATGCAGAAAAGCACCTCATGCCCACTGTGAAGTATGGGGGAGGATCGGTGATGCTGTGGGGCTGTTTCTCTTCCAGAGGCCCTGGGAACCTTGTTAGGGTGCATGGCATCATGAATGCTTTGAAATACCAGGACATTTTAAAGCAAAATCTKGTGGMCTCTGCCMGAAAGCTGAAGATGGGTCGTCACTGGGTTTTCAGCAAGATAATGACCCAAAACATGTGGCCAAATCAACACAGAAATGGTTCACCACACACAGAATCAAGCTCCTTCCATGGCCATCTCATTCCCCAGACCTCAACCCCACTGAAAACCTGTGGAGTGAGCTGAAGAGGAGAGTGCAGAGGAGAGGAGTCATGTCACTGGATGATAGAGACATGTTAAACAGAGGAATGGTCGAAGAAATCCTGTGTTCTCTAATCTTGTGAAACATTATAGGAGAAGATTAGGTGCTGTTTTGTTAGCAAAAGGGGGTTGTACAAAGTATTAAACATCAGGGGTGCTAATTGTGGCACCCATGATTTGATGTAAAAGAATTTCTTAATGTGGGATTTTTTTTTTCTCCACTGAATAAATGCACTTGAATTAAAGGTTGGAATTTTCTCTTTTTTCTATTGTGGTCCTATGTTATATAGAACAAAACTGAATTTTTAGAAGCTGAAGAACACATTTTAACCAGGGGTGCCAATAATTATGGAGGGCACTGTAATTGATAATGAGACTTAAGTTGTAAGGCAGACATTCCTCAATAATACATGTAACTCCAAGTGGAAAATAAGTGTGATATGTTCTTTAATCAGTTAAAGATTTTATTGGCCAATTGTTGGCCATGGTTAAAGCTGAAGTTTGTCATGCAACAGGTGGTGGGGTCAGAACTACTAATGTAACAACATCTTGAAGCATATGTTTAATTATGCATATTAAATAAGCATTTTCTGTAAAAGTCAATATTGAGACCTGCTTAGTAAGAGAAGAAAAAAATGTTGGTGACGGAAAGCCTACTAAGACAGCTTCTGCATCGGCAACTATAAATAAAATGAAAAAAAAATAGATAACCTGGACACGTAATCTTTCTGTTCCAGAAGGCTGGGCTAGTGATTTGTCCATCACTGAACTCTCTATTTAACGCAAGTTGTAAATCAGGTTTATGAATGCTTTGTGCTGGTTTGAATGTGGCCTTGGATTGTTAAAGCTGATAGTGATACAACTGGAAGTGGTGCTTATAAAGGTCGAGGGTTGTACTGTATGAGTGTTACAGCGCTGCTCGAGGAACAGATAACAGTGTCTGTGTGTGTCTGTGTGTGTGTCTGTGTGTGTGTGTCTGTGTGTGTGTCTGTGTGTATGCACAAACTATTGTCCACATTTAACCCTATACCCAGTATTTCAGTTTATCGCCAGTCTGTACACATGCGTTAAACATCTGTGCTTTCAGAGGCACTAATGAATTCTTCTCTTAATGAATTCTGCTGAAATGGCTTTCTATTTTTAGAATTGTGGGATCCTCTTGTTCGTTCTTTTGTATCTGTGCAGCACACTACTTAAATATCAGACGGAATATAAGTCTGCTGCAGGGTTTTTGGTGTGACCTTGATGGCATTTCATTATGTAATCTCTGTGCGCGTGTGTGTGTGTGTGTGTGTGTGTGTGTGTGTGTGTGTGTGTGTGTGTGTGTGTGTGTGTGTGT
>QMIH01000252.1:195328-225937 GCA_003987875.1 Clarias batrachus | reverse complement strand
AAAAAGTATAATCGGGGGAAAAAGTAAAGCAAAACTAAATTCATAAATCAATAGACACACGTGGATGTACAACAGTGCAACACTTTAATACGAGTGATGTTTAACAGTGTAGGAGATTAACTAGGATGATGTGTAGTAGTGTATTATATTCGTATGAGTGATTAGTAACCGTGTAGCATATTAATGTGTGATGTGTATCAGTTTATTGTATTAATAAGAGTGATGTGTAACAGTGGATCATATTAATAAACGTATTGTGCAACAGTGCAGCAGGTTAATGTGTAGTGGGTTAATGAGGGCGATGTGTAGAAGGGGAGAGTGTCAATAAGTGTGATATGCAACAGTGTAGCAGGTTGATAAGTGTGAGGTGTAACAGTGTAGTGGGTTAATAAGAGTGATGTGTAATGGTGTAGCTTGGTAAAGAGAGTGAGGTGTAACAGTGTGGTAGGTTAATAGGGCTAATGTGTAATGGTGTAGCAGGTTAATAAGTGCCAGGTAAAACAGTGATGTATATAAATTTGTATATTAATAATGAGGACATTGAAATACTATGACAGAACAAATATTGAATTATGTAGTCAATAAAAATGTGTTAAATAACCTAGACTATATATTTTTTATATTTTTGCTGCAAAATGCTTTGGTAGCAGTGTTCCCTGAGTGTCACCAGCAAAACACCCCACACCATTACATCGCCTCCTCCATGCCTCACAGTGGGAACCACACATTCAGGAACCGTTTGTTCACCCTCTCTACATCTAGCAAAGACGTGGCAAATAATTGGACGCATCAGACCAAAGGACAGTTTTCTACTGATCTAATGTCCATTCCTTTCCTTTCAGGCCCAAGCAAGTCTCTTCTGAAATGGTTTCTTTGCCACAATTTGACCATGAGGCCTAACTCACGCAGTCCCTCCGAACAGTGGGTGTATGTGGACTTATGTAGGATTTATGTGTGCCGTAATCTGTAGTGCTGTAAATTGGTGTTTCTGAGGCTGGCCACTCTAATAACTTATCCTCTGCAGCAAAGGTAGCTCTCGGTTTTAGAAAACCGTTCCAGGTGACTACATTGTGAATCTGATGAGAGATGGCATCCCATGAGTTTGCCAAGATGTCAAAAAGTTCTTTAAACATATTCTTAAAAATAAAGAAAAACCCTAAAGGAGAATGTGTGTCCAGACTTTTGACTCTTGTATCTTGTATCAGATACTCAGTGTATCTCAGTGACGTGTAACAGTGTAATGTGTTAATAAGAGTGATGTTGATTACAAGACAAGATTTAAATTTTATAAGGTGCAATGAAGTGAAGTCTGCCCCTCTTTCTCTCTCAGTAATGTTGTTCTTGGGCTGAGAGCACAGTGTGCAGCGAACACACCTTTTTACTTTTTATTTGACTAAGCCAGACTGCTGTGGTCTGCACTATCACCTTTTTAGCTTGACCTCGACAGCTTATGAGTTCTCATGAACAAACATGAGTAAAGGGTGAATTAGGATTCTGCCTCAATGTTGTTCTTATTTTCAATAAATTTGCAAACAGTTGAACTAAAAAACTTATCGCCTTATCATTAAAGACTTTAAACAATTCCAGGAACGTGTGCAATGTTGCCAGATAATAATATAATTCCATAAAGTTCTTTTTTTAATCATCTTGTTTATAAAAAGTAATTCTGATCCATTCTCGATCTATATGACAAGTTTGTAAGTTTTTCAGGGCGATGTCCAATGACCAAACTTTTTGCTTGTGTTTGTGTGCATTATATGAGTTTTATATACAGTATGTGCATTATATGTGTGTTTCAGTACACTCGGGTTTGGATCCCCGACCCAGAGGAGGTGTGGAAGCCTGCTGAGATTATAAAAGACTATAAGGAGGGAGAATCAGTCCTGCACCTAAAACTTGAAGATGAATCAGTAAGTACTCTAAACCCCTGTCTATGTTTTCCTGTGCTCAGAGTCACAGGTAGTGCTGAATCTCTGCTGGATCTTGAGTTTCTTATTCAGCATATCAGCATGTATCTCTATGGTTCTGTGTGTGTGTGTGTGTTATGCTCCTTTATTAATGATTAACGTTGTTTTGGTGTGTGGGAACTACAGGCCGTGAAATATGCAGCTGAACTATGTGTGTGAGGCACTTCTTGAATAATAATGCAGCATATCAGGGGAAATGTTCAGAGCGATAATCACCACCATGAGTTTCCTTCATTTTTTATTTTTATACACACATCAGCCCACTTTATGTCTCAACTACAGTTTTGTTGGCCTTAAAGTCCTTGTGAAAGCAAAACTGACATTTTAGAGCTTTTTGTCACTTGGCACTGAAGATACAACTATTACTGTGTATAAACCCCCTATATAGGAATCGATCAATCAGCCAATCACGTAGCAGTGACACAATGCATATCCTGCAGATATATGTTAAGAGCTTCAGTTAATGTTCATATAATAAGAAGGCTTTCGTTCTGTTCAGTCTTGGTGAACAAACATGGCTCTGGAGTAACCTGGGGTACGATGGCTAAGATAAGATGTACATTAAGATAAGATGTACATTAAGATAAGATGTACATTAAGATAAGATGTAGCTTTATTTCGTCCCACGGGGGGGAATTTCTTTACAAAGCCATTTGGAGATGCCAGGGGGGCTAGTAGTATATACTACAGGATGGGGTTTCAAACTTTTTTTCAGCTATAAAAAGTGCAAAAACTCTACGGTGATCACAGTGCAAAGATATTTTTTTTTATTAGTTTAGTTTAATTTGCAGAGCGTCTTTCTTTGTGGATTTTCCATTCACCTACGTACATATATAAACACAGTGGATAATTTCAACAGCAATTCCTGTTTAATTTTATTAAAATTTTAGGTAGAATATTGGAAAATGTATATTATTTACATATTGGTTATATACTACTACTGTATAATGTTTTTTTATTGATTATAAGACTGCTTTAATTTACATGTACACCAATCAGCCATAACATTTAACACAACTGCTAGGTGAATTGAATAAAATTGGTTATCAGTTCTTTATCAGTGACACCTGGTTGATCGCACAGAAAAACCAGTGCAGTACAAGAAAAAAACAAATACTGGCCACGATAGAAAAGTATCAAAACACTGCCTCTCATGCAAGGCCGTTGACCTGGACTCCAAATTAATCATATCTCATATACCCCATGGGAAACAAAGAAGAACGAACCATGGAGACCTCACCTCACAACCCATACCACAAAAAGGATCCGCAGTTAATGTCGTGGTGGCAGACACCACACCACGCCCCCAGAGGTCCTCTGGAGCAAGGCTAAGATGGCCTAGCCCCACCCCAGCAGCACAAGGGGAACCTAAAACCTAAGTGGTTTTAATGTTAATGGTTTTACAATTGGTGGCTGATTGAAGGGTAAATTAATGCTCAGCCTTACACGTGGTGAATAAATACTAAGCATATCACAATGTAACATTAATACTAGCTGATAGATTAAAAAAAAAAAGGATACATTCACTGATATGTCCATGTATGGAATCAAAGCATGGCTCTTTTAACATTTCTCTTTGATTATATTGTCGTGTTTAAAACTAAAAGCTAAAATTATATGAATCTATATCTTTTGAACACTCAGTATTGGGCATTCATCTGCACTGTGATATATAACAATCAATTCCATACTTATGTGAAATGTTATGCAAATGAATATGCCTTAATGTAATGTGATATGTATATTTTCATGTTAGTCTGAAAGCTAAGATTCTCCCTAAAGGCACTGTTGTATTGTTTCAGACCCTGCAGTATCCAATCGGTCCTAAAAACAACCCGCTGCCATTTCTTCGAAACCCTGATATCCTCGTGGGAGAGAATGACCTTACTGCCCTCAGCTACCTGCATGAACCTGCAGTGCTGCACAACCTCAAGGTCCGCTTCCTGGAGTCCAACCACATCTACACCTACTGCGGTAAGTCCAACCAGTGACTGAATAATATTTCATCATTATTCAATGACATAAATGACATTTCCTTAAAGATTTGTTTGGTGGAGCAAAAAAGGATTAAAACTTTTGTATTTTCTATTGATAACAATTGTTAATGTTGACTTTTACTTCACAACTTCAATTAAATCTAAAATTAATCATAATCAGATGATCACAATATGACTAGACCTATTACCAGTTTGTGTCAGAAGACGGAAGCTTCATCTCAGAACCTGACAATTCTCACGAAAAATAAAACTTTATTTTTATCTATAATATTTTAAATGAATAGGCTGATGTAAAATATTTTTGTTCACTCACCTACTCATCATCTATACTGTTTAATCCTGGGGCCCGGAGCCTATCCAAGGAGACTTGGGGCACAAGGCGGGGTACACCCTGGACAGGGTGCTAATCCATCGCAGGGCACATAAACTCATTGACACACTATGGCCAATTTGGGAACGCCAATTAACCTAACCTACTGTACATGTCTTTGGACTGTGGGAGGAAACCCACCAAGCACGGGGAGAACAAACACCATGCACACAGAGACGCGAATCGAACCTGGCCAGGAATCGAACCTGGACCCTTGAAGTGCAAGGCGACAGTGCTAACCACTACACCATCGTGCCACCTTTGTTATTTAATATCCATAATAATAATAATAATAATAATAATAATAATATTATTATGGATATTAATAATACTGGATTCAGATCCATTGACTGGGAGGCCACAAAGAACAATGAGCTCATTGTCATGTTCATAAGATGGATTTTTTATGTTGCTTTGGGTCTGACTGTCAGGGTGCCTTAGCCGGAAAACTGTGTCCACTGCAGCCTCAGCTTTCTGTTCTTGATTGAAGGAAGTGGAACTCTCAAGGTTTGACATGTAGTGCATTCTGATCTGCTTTTCTGTTCACAATAAGTCTATAAGTGGGTGAACATTACCTGAAGCTGCTGGCTTGCATTGCACTGCTGTCACGTGATTAGATAATTGCATGAATGCCTAGGCGTACAGGAGCTCTGTATAAAGTGCTTAGTGAGTGTAACCTATATTTGTATGTGCATTATGCAAACTGATGTTGCTCAGTCAGAGTTGAAACGTACAGTACATTTCCATATTGACCCAGTGTCTCTTCTTGCAGTTTTTGTCTTTTTTTCATTGGGTGCCTTTTATCTTGCCTCCATTCTTAGCATTCTTTATCATCTCCATGGGCAAATGCCATAAACTTTGTAGTGGCATAAGGACCCTGCATAAAAAAAAATCTGTCTCTGTTATCCTCTCTGGTCATTAAGGGGTATTTTTAATGGTTTGGGTGTTTCCATGACAACCACAGCTTTTCATTGCTATCCTGACACTTGGTGTAAATTCTTCCTCTAGGTTCTTCCAAAGAATGCCAGAATTACAGCCAGAATCTAAATGTTGTGTTGTCCTTCCAAATCCTTTACCACTTTATTTATGAATTTCGATTTATTCCTTTTAGAAAAAATTCTACTGATATGTTTCAGGGTTTTATCTTTAAGAAGTGATAAACCTTGATATAAATGTACAATTAAAATGCTGGTTAAAAAGCACTTGTTCATTGTGTGTATATTTCATGTACAGTATTGGATGTCTGAAAGAAACAGAAAATATGTCCAGGCTGCTAGTTTTATTCATCTGATTGAAATTGTTCTGATTAAAAAAGTTTATCTAAACAGTTTACATGTATGCTGATCTGATAAGATGTGTTTTTACAAAGCTTAAAGCATTTAATCATAATGGGTTTTTTCCCTTGTGTAAATGTTCTTACAGGCGTTATCGATCAGTTAACAGAAGCAAATTTCCTTTCCGGAAGTGTGTTACACCACCCAATATTTAGATCAAGTGTTTTCATGGCTAATATTTATCTACAAAACTGATTATGAAAGGTTTACATCTTCACTTTCATTCTGTTTGAAAATCCATTCTGATGAGGCCAGATCTGGTCAGACTGTTCCGAATAAGATGTTTATGTGCAGCAGTTTCAGTTTATTAGTGAACCATCAGTGTCCCTGTAAAGTTTCCCACCGGATAAGTCAATACACTGAACAATCGGAAAAATCTTTTTGAAAACATATAGTTTAATTTGGCGTGTAACTATGATTAAATTTTATGCACTGACAGTGGTATAATGGACCACAGGGGAAATTCTTCTGCTAAGAACCAATCACTTTTCAGCTAAACATGTTGAGGAAAAAATAACAAAGCAAGCCTGACTAGAACAAGATTTTTTAACATAGGATTATATACTGCAGGTATATAATGCAACTTCTAGCTTGATATTTGTCCAATGTCTTTCTGTCGGTTTGGTTGATATGATAAAACTATGTGCTACTTCATTTATACAGTTGCCACAGGATGGTATACCAGTTCACTTTTCCTATCCTGTATTAATCCACAAGCTAAATATCTCGTGGTACATTATAATAATATGTTAGACCTTTTTAGTTTAGTCAGTTTTATTTTACAAGGCAATCAAAACCCGTGAGCTTTCTGATGGGATAAGCTACTGAATTCCTGATTTGTTTACTCCCTGATTTTTGTGCTACTTCATTTGGAATGGTCAGATTGTATAGTACACTATACAGTATACCACAGAATAACAATAATAGTTACAAGTGCTGTTTTATTACTGCTATAGTACACACAGCATGGTAAATAATGCAGAATAATTTTTTGATCACGTTGTAGTATTATTAAGATGATATAAAGCAATATAAAGAAACTCGTCAGCAGATAAAACAAATTTATTCCAGACGAATGACTGGAAAATCTCAGTGGTGTAAGCGGAATATCACACTCCAGACCATGCTCTTGAACAAAAATAATGAGCTTGATGGTGGTTGCAGCACTCACCTTGTACATTTAATGAAAAAAAATGAATCTTAGAAAAATACATTAAAAATAATAACAAATTTTGTTTGTGATGAATGTTTGGATGACGTGTTCTGGGTTCTTTTAAGTGAATGTTTCAGAGTAACAGTTCTACTTAACATTTGACTCGCTACACATTTACGTCACTTTTGCCATTTGCATTCTTGAGATCCTTACACCTTTTTTTCCCAAGTGGTACACCTTTTTCTAACTTCTAAATCCTCTTTTATTCACTACACTTTTCAGGTATTGTACTGGTGGCCATTAATCCCTATGAGCAACTGCCGATTTATGGCGAGGAAGTCATCAATGCCTACAACGGGCAGAACATGGGTGACATGGACCCTCATATATTTGCCGTGGCAGAGGAGGCTTATAAACAGATGGCTAGGTAAGCAGTGATGTGCTATGCTGGGAAAAATGTTTTGTAAGTATGCTTTGGGAATAAATTACCGCAAGGATTTTATGTAGTTTTTCGTTTTCTGTTTTAAGGACCTTTAGTAAGCTGTCATCGTACTTGTACACCCACCAGTGCAATTTGTGTGCATTTAAGGGTCGTGCTTGATTGGAGATTGCAACTTGCGACATTATCATCATTTCACACATCTTTTGATACATTCATCTCTCCCACAGATGTTACTTGACCTTCAATTCCTTTATTTTTATAAAGCACACACTAATGTGCACACATTATTATAAAACACACACTAATGTGCTTCCAGCTTGTTGGTCCTTCTTGATCTTCTTAGCGATCTTGTATTTTGATACAGGCATTACATAACTCTAACAGTATCATAATGATTACTATTATTCTTAGCTCTTTTTTTATACCAGTGTTCATAATGACCATATTCAGTGTAGTACAGTGCAGTGAACCTTGAGCGGGAGAGCCTTGAATACTCATCTTGAGTCAGCCTCGAGTCCTTCCTGCTGCCTTGGTAATGGCTGGAGTGGGAGGAAGATTACAGTGCGCACGTCCTCGTTATTTTTTTTTCCTTTTGGAAAACAAAGGACTGGTCTGTGTTCACTTCAGATTTAAGACTCAATTTAATATTGAGTCAGTGAAGCCCCCGCAGAGACCCGGGGACTGCTCAGTGATGAGGCTAGTGATGGCAATTAAAAACAGTACAATAGAGGAGTTGGAAATAAAGCATAACTTTATTATAGCGGTTTATTGTCTTTAGACACTGTAGTCCTTCTGTAAATTAACTAGCTTTATATGAAACTCTTTAAAAGAAAGTCTCTCCAGTCTCTCTATCTGAAACCAGATAGTCTCCGATAGAGAGACTCAAGAGAGAATCAAGAGTGTAAAGTTGACCTTGCTTTTGGGAGGGATTACTCTCTTATCTGTCAGCCAGACAGACATCAAATAACTGTGGCCATCTAAGAGCTGATGTGTGCTGTAGAGGACATAAAGTGAGTGTTTAGCTGCTCTAATGTCTTGGAGGAAGTGCATGCTAGACTTCAGACAGGTAGTAACAGTCATGTGATGGGGAATTGGCAAAAAAATTATTTGAAAAAAAATACTGGCCATTAAGCTCACACTGGAGAGCTTATGTTAGATCACCAAGAAAGGCTGCTTCATTTCTTCAGCAGGGCAGTACTGTAGGAATCAATTCATACAAATCCAAACTGTGTGATGAATCTGGATCAAATCCAAACTGTGTGATGAATCTGGATAAAATGCAAATTACATCAAGATTGGCCAGTTTGTTTATGTGACCCTTAGTTTTATTTTATTTGCTCAATGAATTCAGGCAAAGAAAATCAAATATGAAACTTTTTTGACATTTATTCTAATCTATACAAAAAGAGGATACACTCACCGGTCACTTTTGTGCAATGATCCAGTACACCAATCATGAGGAGTTGCAATACAGATACAGGTCATTGGGATAATGTTCAGATCAGCCATCAGAGTGGCGGGAAATGTAACCTCAGTAACTTTGACTTAACATCTTCAGTAAGCAGCAGCCAATCCAGAAGCTGTATAGCTTATAAGCTAATGTTCACTTATTTAAATGTCCCCTTCAGAGACGAGAAAAACCAGTCGATTATTGTGAGTGGAGAGTCAGGAGCTGGGAAGACGGTCTCTGCAAAATATGCCATGCGCTACTTCGCCACTGTGGGAGGATCCTCCAACGACACAAGCGTGGAGGAGAAAGTGCTGGCGTCAAGCCCCATCATGGAGGTGCGGTATATTATAACCTGAAGTGTGCATGCTGGAATAAATTTAACATAATAACTGAAGTAATTGAGGAAAATAGAATGATATCATTACAAAGATGTGTGCATATTAGGTCTTCATTCAGCCTGGGTCATAAGGTCACAAGCCATAAATGTTAGCAGTAGGCGGCTAATATCAGTACAAGATACTTCAAAGAAATCATCTTGTTTTTATTAACATAGGATATTAGGATATAGCAAATAAATTATTTGACATTGCCCTGGTTTAATTACTGGAATAATAAAATGAATCTAAAATTGTTTTATATTGGTGATTTATGCAGTTATAAAATATGATCAATGACAAATGGATTGATGTGAGGTAAAGTGTTTTATTTCTCTCATACCATAGTGATTTTCCATCTTTATTAAATTGTTTAATGTTGTTTTCTCTCACTGGACCACTTTCGCCCTTTTTCCACATCATTTACAGTTGCAATATCTCATAACAATGGAGCCTGGAAGTGGGCGGACTATATTATGCAGCATGTGAACAATTTGTCGCTGAAGTTGATGTGTTAAAAGCTGAAAAAATAGGCAAGCATAAGGTTTTGATCAACAAGGGGCAACTTGGTTGGTTAGACAACTTCATAAAAACTGCAACTCTTGGGAGATTTTTCTGGTCTACAGTGGTCAGGACCTACCAAAAGTGGAGACCGGAAAGGAAGACCAGTGACATTAATGCATACATGCATGTGTAATGCGGTCCAATAGAAGAGCTACTGTGGGTCAAATTGCTAAAAAGGTTAATACTAGTTCCCATTGAAATGTGTCAGAACACACAGTGCATCACTGATTTGGTTGCAGAGAGGGGGACCTACTGAATATTAGGCGGGTGTTCATAATGTTATGGTTGATCATTGTATATATACAGTACACCGATCTGCTAGATCATTAACATTAATTATCAATTATATACCAATAAACTGGTGACTAAATCATGACAACACTCAAGGCTCACCATGTCTGTCCAGTCCAATCCCACGGAAAAGCTAATGCAGCACAAATCACAAAAAAGTCACTGCTGGCCACGACAGAAAGGTACCAGAATATCCAGTGCACCAAAAGCCTGCCACACATCAGGGCCCGGCAGACAAAGAGCTCAAGATCCAGCCACGAAACTTTCAAGATCGCAATCCAATTGAGCACATATACTGTATACTAGATATGTATTTTAGAGTTTACTTGATTTGTTTATCTATGGTCACAATCCAAAAGCTGTTAAAAATTGTTTGCACACTGAAGCTTAAGGCTTGTCCTTTTTATTAGTTATTGTCTGTTCACTGTAAGATAAGATAACATTACCTCATTAACTCTCTTTTTTTAAAACTAACAACAGATGTTGTTAAAATTGCCCACTGTAGCTTTAAGGCAATCCAATTGCTGTTACTCACTGAGCATTTTTTACTCTCTCCCATTAATCTTTGCAGGCAATCGGAAATGCAAAGACGACACGTAACGACAACAGCAGCCGCTTCGGGAAATACATCCAGATCGGTTTTGACAGGAGGTATCACATCATCGGTGCCAACATGCGCACGTACTTGCTAGAGAAGTCCAGAGTGGTGTTTCAGGTGAGTACGGTGTCACAAGAAAGCTTTTAGCCTTAATCAGACCTCTAACCAAGCCTGTCATTTCATCAGCGTCTCTGCTGAATAAGGCGTTTCTCAGAGTGCTGAAGCCTGTGTTATTTCTGCAGGCTGAGGATGAGAGGAACTACCACATCTTCTACCAGCTGTGTGCATCTGCCTCACTCCCTGAGTTTAAAGACCTGTCCCTGAGTGAGTATTCCATCGACCTGCTGCTTTCGTTAATGATGGAATACTCAAATCTTCATTAGAATTTAAATTAACTGTCTAATTGTGCTTTAATATACCTCCTCATAACAATTCCATCAATTAACCTGCAAAATCATAATAATTAAGGCTTACTTAATGAATATTTGAGTGTACATATTTCAAGTCATGTATGCAATAAATAGTATTTGATGTAAAAGACCTGCCTGCTTTGACAGAAAAAGATTTAAGATGCACAATGACATCATGTAATTAACTCACAAGATTGTCATTACTTTTGATTTAAAGATTTAAAGAGTTTCAAAACTTTTAAAGATGAGATTCTTCAGTCCAGCAATTATATTGTGGTCAGCAATTATATAGTTGCATCAGATGATGTGTGATGCAGATTTTAAAACGGTTATTTTTAGATGTCCGTTATAATAATTTTCAGGTATTCTTTTTGTTTGTTTGTTTCAAATTCAACACATATTAAAGGGCAGTGTGATGCTTATACAGTGTGTAACAATATAAACGTTTTTATCCATCCAGTTACTGTATTTGAAAATTCCCTTAATATTACGATTTGCTCAACTAAACTCACATAATCTGAACATAGTATTTAATGCAATGAAGAGCAGTATTCACTGATAAACTATTTGATTACACATTTGTCTAATATTAGTCTCAATATTGTTTTCAATTTTACTCACCTCCTTAAATGCTGCATGTAAATGAAACCTAAATATTAATCTTTTCTCATGTAAATCAAATAGACTGGACTTTTTCTTCATGATAAAGAAAATGTTTTCTTCACTAGACTTTTTTAAAATGTTACTCGTGACAACTAATCGTCAATGCTCCGATAACTGTCACTTTTTCTTTCTTTTTTTTTGGTTTGTTTTGCAGCCAGTGCAGAAGACTTCACTTACACCTCTTTTGGTCAGAACATCTTCATTCCAGGGGTTAATGACTCTGTGGACCTGAAGAAGACACGGGAAGCCATGACCATGCTGGGTGAGGCTGATAATTCTCTCATACATTTCAGAATTAGTGCATTCTGCAAATAACAAGATTACACGTATTGTATTTGGTAGGAGAAACTTTACAGCTGGAACAAATCAGCCTATTTGAGAGCCTGATCTAAAATCAGGGCCTACTCAATTGAAGCAGTTTTTTAAAACTTTTCTCAGAACTGTTGTTACAGATTATGCTGTGATATTAAAAAGTCAATAAGTTTAGAAAAGTAATAAAGAATTTAGGGTTGTGCTGTTTTGGGAAAATACTTAAAGATAGGCTGGTGTGATTTGGGCTGATTGTTACTGTTCCACAGATTGAGATTTGCCATTTATATTAAATAATGATTAATGTATTTCATGTATTTTCTCTTTATAGTTCATTTTAAAGTTGTGGAATGACTAGACAGGCTAGTTTATGTTATCACTTACATTAGAGCAGCTATAGACAATCTCAACAGGATTCTCATGTTCTTTCTGTTGAACTTAAGACAAAAACACAGCTTGAGTAAGTGGAAAATTTGTTCTGAAGACCTATGTGAAAAGTTTAAGTTGTATAGTTCTTACAAAAAAATCCTGCAGTGACACTCTTGCTATACAAGTCTCTGCATCCAACCAGTCAGACTCTGAGCATGATGAAGTCGTAATAACTTCAGAATACATCACAGACAACACAAATGGATTTACACACTGTGTTTTGTTGTGCAGGTGTAAAGGAGGCCCATCAGATGAGCATCTTCAAGATAATTGCCTCCATTTTGCACCTTGGGAATGTGGAAATTGTTTCTGAAAGAGATGGAGAGTCATGCCATATAGCTGTAAGTGCTGCCAGAGGATATAACATTATTCTGCATTTTATTTCCTCTTTTAAAATTTGAGTGCAGAAATGTCATTTTTATTGTATTAGTTTTTTCATAGATAGATGATAGATGGCTGTCTCTTGCTCTTTGACAGAGAAACGACCCTCACCTTGTTAATTTCTGTGAGCTGCTTGGGGTCGAGCGGGACCAAATGGAAAACTGGCTGTGCCGTAGAAAGTTAGCCACAGCAACTGAGACCTACGTGAAGAACATGTCCCGTGACCAAGCTGCTAACGCTCGCGACGCTCTGGCCAAACACATATACGCCCATCTGTTTGACTGGATTGTAGAGCACATTAACAAAGCCCTGGTTACCTCCACCAAACAGCACTCCTTTATCGGGGTGTTGGATATCTATGGGTAATTCTGCCTGTAATGGCTTCTTTGAGAATTTAAATATTTACGAATATGTGAGAATGGGAATTTGCCCAATGAGCCTGTGTTTACTGTACTTGGATTATTGATTATAACCTTGCGTGGCTAAGTGATCTTATACATGCTTGCTGTGAGCAGCGTCAGCGTTTTCTGTTCTTTGTGCATTTTGTTATTTCAATACAAGTTGAGATTATTGACAAAGCCAAGTGAATTCTGCTGTGTTAAATGGTCCCTTGGAAAGGGGAAATTATTGATCTCTACTGGAGGTACTGACAAGGAGGTACTATATGCTTGCACAGTCTTATTTTGCCCTTTAAAGAAGCGATTACTAAGTCAAAGATTTTCATATTTGAACTGTGCTTGCTCGCTCTCGCTCTCTCTCTCTCTCTCTCTGTATGATGCATCTCAATAAATTAGAGAGTCATCATAATTCAGTTAAAAAATGTAACTCGTATATTATATAGGTTCATTACACATAGACTAATATATTTCAAGTGTGCTGAGTGCAAGAGTGCTGTATCCAAGCACATTAATGGAAAGTTGAATAAAGGAAAAAATGTGGTAGAACAAGCAACAGGGATAACTGCAGCCTTGAGAAAATTGTGAAATGAAGCCCGTTCAAGAATTTAGGGGATATTGACAAAAAGTGGACTGAATTTGGAGTCGGTGCTTCAAGAGCCACCATGCAAAGAGGCAGGCTAAGGACAAAAAGGATTAGAGGATTGCTCAGTGTGACAAAGTCCTCTTTTCAGATGCATTTCTTTTGGAAATCAAGGTTCCTTGACAAAGAAGGGAGAGGCAAGGGATAGTTTGCACAGTCAGTGGTGGTTTGAGGAGCCCTGTCATCTGTTGGTGTTGGTGCACGTTGTTTTATCAAGTCCAAGGTCAGCACAGACATCTACCAGGAAGTTTCAGAGCACTTCCTGCTTCCCTCTGCTAACCAGCTTTATGGAGATGCTGATTTCATTTTCCAGCAGGACTTGGCCCCTGCCCACACTGCCATAAATACTAATACCTGGTTTAAGGACCATGGTATCCCTGTGCTTGATTGGCCAGCAAACTCGCTCGACCTAAACCCCATAGAGAATCTATGAAGTATTGTGAAGAGGAAGATGCGAGACACCAGACTTAACAACAGAGAAGAGCTGAAGGCCGCTATCGGAGCAACCTGGGCGTCCATAACACCCGAGCACTGCCCAGACTGATCGCCTCCATGCTATGCCACATTGCTGCAATGCAAATAGAGCCCCAACCAAATATTAAGTGCTGTACATGTTCATACTTTTCAGCAGTCCAACATTTCTGCGTTAAAAATCTTTTTTATTGATCTTAAGTAATATTCTAATTTTCTGAGATACTGAATTGTGGGTTTTCATTAGCTGTAAGCCATAACGATCAAAATGAAAAGAAACTTGAAATATATCAGTCTGTGTGTAATGAATCTATATAATATTTGAGTTTCCCCACTGGAATCGAATGATGAAATCAGTCAAAATTTGAACGCACCTTCACACGTTCTACAGTGTTTTTTCTTTATTTTTCCTTTTTTTCAATTTCTAAACTATGAAAGTGCAAATATGCAATTATGTAGTAAACAAAAAAGTGTCTGTAAAACAGAATATGTTAGATTGATTTTAGCTTTAATGACAATTTGTGACATGTCTTGCTGTTTTTGGTGTGTTTTAGATCATTAGTTGTGTTTTGCAGAGGAAGGGTATAAACAGAGCCAATAGTCCTAGTGTTACTACAACTACTTAACATCAGTCTGGCCTCCGAGTGGCGCAGTGGTAAAGTGCTCACCCCATCGCTAGTTCGATTTCCGGGTGATCCTGTAACCTCTCGTAGCCGGAGGTCTAGAGAGAGCTGATTGGCTGAGCTCTCTCAGGGGGGGGATGGATGAGAGGTATTTAGTGCTCCCACATTAATCACGGCTCCACAGCCAATCAGGGGTGTCTGAGAGCTCACGCAATTGGAAGGAGCGGATAACGCTGTCCTCCGATTGTGTTACGCCGCCCCCAACGGTGCGCGAGCGAGCAGTTCGGAAAGAGGTGGCCGGCTGGCGTCACGTTGTTCGGAGGAAACATGTGATAGTCTTCGGCCCTCCCGGCTGAGTGGTAGTAGTAGCTTTATTGTTGGTGCCACCAAGTGACGGGGAGGAATTGGACACGACTAAATTAGGGAGAAAATCGGGGGAAAATCCCCCCCCCCCCAAAAAAAAAAAAAATTAACAAAAGTCTTTGAATGTATCCCCAAGTGGGACCATCATCTTTTTTCAACAGGACAGTAATAACCTCTAGGTTAGGTACAACCTATTTGTCCAAGAAAGAGAGTGATAGAGTGCTACATCAGATGACCTAACCTTCACAAAAACCCAACCTAAATCCACTTGAGATGGTTTGGGATCCAACAATTATTCAACACCTCTGTAAAACCATTCCAGGTGTCTAAGAAAATGCGTGTGTGTGCACATCTGCCATCAAAGCAATTGGTGGCTACTATGAAGAATTGAAAAAACATATTCTGGGTTGTTGAACACATTTTTGTTGTCTACATAATTCTGTTCATAATTCATAATTTGTGGTCTCTCATAATTTTGTCTTCACTATTAATATACAAATTTGAAAACCAAAAATAAAGAAAAACCACTGAATGGGAAGGTGTGTCCAAACCTTTGACTGGTACTATGGGTTTCATAAATATTGAAACAATTGACTGACAGGCAGTTGCATGTCCAGGTGTGGCCTGTTTCCTTGTTTCTTCATATCTAAACAATCAGATAACAGGCTTGAGGTGGTTCTGCATGTTAGATTTGCATTTGGTAGCTATTCCCTCACACTCGCAACATAAAAGTGATCATCATTAGGCTAAACGAACAAACTTAACCCATCAGAGAATACAACAGTTTGGTACGTTATTAATGGGAAGGAATTAACTAGCAAACTCAACCACAGCAAAAGGCCTGGAAAACCACAAATGACAACTGAAGTGGATGACCACAGAATTCTGTCCATGGTGGAGGATAAAAGTAGCTGGATGAATTCTCATGTGTATAGACCTATACTGTCTACTCAGATTCAGGCAAATTGATGTAAAACTGAAAGAACACCACTTCATATCGCAAATGGATAATAACTACAAACGTATAGTTAAAGCTACCCAAGGCAAAGAAAAGGGAGATTTTTTACTGGTCATGTCAGTCACCTGCCACCACCAGACATGCATATATTGTATGTATATAGATTTAGTAAATACATTAGGATTACATTTTCTATTGATTTAAAGTGAAGTCATACATTTGAATCCATTTGTATGTACTGTACATTTAATGTTGTGGAGTAAACAGGTTAACTGCTGTTCTCACTTGCATTATAACAGCTGTTGCCCATGTGTGGTTGTCACACATGGGCAAGAAGTGTGTATGTTAAGTTCAATTAAAATTTTAACGGGCTAGGAAGAAAATGCACTGATTTTTTTCTTTTTTTCATGCTGTGTTTGAGCTTTGCATAGCTTGAAACCTTTAAAAGACAGGTTTGATCTAACATCCATTGTCATGTCTTAAAAGGTTTGAAACGTTCGAGATTAACAGCTTCGAGCAGTTCTGCATCAACTACGCCAACGAGAAACTTCAGCAACAATTTAACTCTGTGAGTAATAGAGACGGTGGCCACAATTTCTCTTTTTTCTGTTTATGATTCACTAGGGCTGGACTGATCCTATGCAGATCTGGGTCAGTGATTCAGCATGTAATCTGATACAAATTTTATGACATGCTTATATTTTATTGAGGTTTTACGAACATTTGCAACGTAATACAACCTTTGCATATTTTATAACCGGACCTTTCAGATTTCACATAATTAATAAAAGCATAGCCACTCGGGTACAAACATAGTCAATGAGAAGTTCAGTATCTGATCAGGTATTAGTTGATACTTAACCCTTGTGTGGCCTTCGGGTCAAATTGACCCGTCTCTAATTTTTACAAGAATAAAAATGTTACAAGTTACATTAGATTTTTCTCCAAACAATGCTGATGTTTTTTTTATCTGTATCTAGAAGGAATTAGTAGTGTTGCCCCCTTTTTTTTGTTCACAAATAACAAAGTAACAAAGTGTCCGTGATGATTTAATTCCTATTACTAATAATTACAGATAAACTGTTTATTACAGATAAATTGTTTATGTTAAAAATTGTTATAAATTTATGTTATTTATGTTATAAATTTATGTTRTTTATGTTATAAATTGTTTATCTGTAATTATTAGTAATAGGAATTAAATCATCACGGACACTTTGTTACTTTGTTATTTGTGAACAAAAAAAAAGGGGCAACACTACTAATTCCTTCTAGATACAGATAAAAAAAACATCAGCATTGTTTGGAGAAAAATCTAATGTAACTTGTAACATTTTTATTCTTGTAAAAATTAGAGACGGGTCAATTTGACCCGAAGGCCACACAAGGGTTAAAGCTCTGTTTTTGCATATATATTAATTGCAAATTATATTGACCAATGTGACAATATGCAAAAGAAATCTATAATGTGTATTTGTGTGCGTCAGTGTTTAGTTACAGACATAAAACGAGTCTGAGAAGTGGTCTTTTACAAATCATTTCATTTACATTTTTGCAGCATGTTTTTAAACTGGAACAGGACGAGTACATGAAGGAACAAATCCCATGGACACTCATAGATTTTTACGACAACCAGCCTTGCATTGACCTAATCGAGGCCAAACTTGGTATCCTGGATCTTCTGGATGAAGAGTGCAAGGCCAGTTTTTATACTCATGAATTTCTTTGCCTAATTTATATTTTATAATTTATATATTTATATTTTATTGTTGAAAAATAAACAGACTGTGTTTTAATGAATTTATTACTTTATTAATTGCAACCTACATTATCAGAAAACATGGAATGAAGTAATTTTTTTTTTTTTTTGTACTCCCTGACACTTCCTCTTTTTGTCTTGCAGGTACCTAAAGGAACAGATCAGAACTGGGCGCAGAAGCTCTATAGCCGCCACACAAGCAGCGGACACTTTGAGAAGCCGAGAATGTCCAACACATCATTCGTTGTGGTCCATTTTGCGGATAAGGTGGGTCAAGTTTTGATAAAGTCAGCTTAAAGTGGAAGCAGTTTGTAAAACTTGGGTTGGCTTGTAGAAAATGCCTTGGCGATAGTGGTAAAACCACTTTACTATACACTTGGGGAAGATGGTTCCTCAAGGGTTAGTTAGGGAGGTGAACAGTTGAAGGTTTCCATTGGAAACTTTTCTCAAAGGAAAACCAATTTGGAGGGGCTTACAGTGTTTGATTCACTGAAGAATGACACGCAGCATTTTTTTTAATGATGCTGTAGTTAGATACATTAAGGTTGTAGGACACCTGTGAAACAAATGAGGTTCTGTTAAAGCAGCTTAAACATCTTATACAAGGTATAAAGCCTAAACAGATAAATCAGAAACACACTCATGTACTGTATGTAGGATCTTTAAGGGTAATTTCACACCCATTACTCCATTTGTTGAGTTGGACCAGAGTGATATTTGTACTTCATATTTGATACAATTTGATTGTTTTTGAAACCAAATATTTACATACACTACTGAAAAAACTAATTTTTCACTTTTTTCTTTACTATCAAACATTAAATCAGAATAAACATATTTTTTGTTAAATGTCAGAATCGGGCGAGGGATAATTTCATGGAATTTCTTTTTCTTTTATTATTATTACTTTCATCAGTCAAAAATGTACATACACTTCCTTAGTATTTGGTAGAATTGCCCCAGAACTGTTTCACTTGGGCCAAATGTTCCGGGTATCCTTTCACAAGCTTTCTACAATAGTTTGCCAAACTCCTTTTGAGAGAACTTTTGTAACTGGGTCAGGTTTGTAGGCCTTTTTGCTCGCACTCACCTATTTAGTGCCGCCCACAAATTTTAAATTAATGTTATGATATCTATTGTGTATTAAAAAAACAGTTTTGCAGTTTTAGCCACTTTTATGCAATATAAATAATGTCCATATAAAAAGAAAGTCAGGTACACATGAACATGGTTTTAGTGTTCTTTATCATCTTTCAGAGACAGTACTGTATCAGAGCTCTGTAATCACCGGTTCACTACTTACAAAGAGGGTGCATGTGAACATTGTGAAAGCCTCCACAGTAATTATCTGACACACAGTAAGGCCTTAACTCCAACAAGAGGCATTATAAGCTAATGTTCTGCAGAGGCGTGGATTCCTATTATGCCCAACACTATTAAATTACAAAACACCTCCACCTTGAAACAGGCTTGCAAAAGATGTTTGTCATGAATGATGTTTTCTGTCCATTGAAGCTTTTTTCCTCTCTCACTGATCTCTTTTACACACAGATTTTACACACAGTGTCCTAATGCATACTGAATTTCATCAAGAATCCTGAAATGGCTGAATGAATAATTGCCTAGTGTTCACTTTGCATTCTGAACAATTTATTCCCAACCTTAATTAAACAAGCCCCACCCACTCAGTTCATCAGTTCATCAGAATGTAAGGTGAGGTGTGTTGGAACTAAATTCTGGAGGAATGGGGTTGGGCAGCTCTGAAGAAACAAAGCATTATCACAACTAAAATTTATGGCAAATATCTGTTTTTAAAAAAAGCATTGAATACAACTGAGAAAAGGCTTGTGACCATTTATGGACATAATTCACTTAATTGCATTGTGTGTCCTGTAAGTGCAAAAACAATTAACAAGTGGTAAATGCGACAGGCATTAAAACACATGAAAATGAGCTTAAAAAGATTTTTAGTGTATTCATGTATTTTATTATTGAGCATTGCATGTCATTGCTTTTTGGCTACAGTGCATGTCATTGTAAGAGAAAATTGTTAAATGTTTAGAGTCTAAGGGAACATGAGATTAATTTGAAGCTTATATTTAATGTATTTTACAAGTGGTATCTAAATGATACTACTGTAAAATGATATGCCTGTGTGAACTGTGAGAACTTCTTCTCTTTATAAGAACCAGAAGTAACTTTTGTTTAACCAGATCAGTGGTTCTAAAACTTTCAAGCCAGCGACCCCTAATTGAAGATCGACAAGATCTCGCAACCCCCACTATCAAAATCAAACAATAAACATAAGCTTTTCACAGTATTTTGACTACATTTACTATACTTCAAAATAAGTTTGGCTCACTTTTCAATGGGAAGGGTGTACTTGTTTTTATCAGCACAAAAGCTTCGACAGTTGACAGTAGAGCAAGTGAATCTGTACATTATGAATTCCTCCTGATATTCTTCCTGACGTTTCCTACTTTGGTCTGACGGGGTCTTGCTCTGATGCTTGGTCGATGTACATGGTTCTGATGACTCAGGCAAACTGTCCACAATTTCCTGAACATTTTTAGATTTGCGAATAGGGCTGTAGCTATCGAATATTTTATTAATCGAGTATTCTACCAAAAATTTGATCGATTAATCAAGTAAGCGGCTAAAATGTATTTTTGCTTAATTAAACAGCAATGTAAAATATATAAGAGAAACAAAGATTAATTGGTTTTCTTTTTAGAAAAATCTACTTTTATTTTTTAAATGCATACAGCATTTGATCAAAAATAAACATTGTCATTATTCACAATACAAGGAATAGCTTAAAGTTGACTGTGTCACGTCAAACAAATAATTGCGCAAAAACATAACACAAGCTTTTAAAATTCATTAAAAGAAGCTTAGAGGCAGAAGATTTTGCCTTGATCATTTTTTGTAATCGAATTCAGCCCTAATTGCGAATAACAAATTTAGCCAAAGAAAAATTTATATGTCATATAGACCTAAAATTATCATTACCTTTAAATGTCTAAAAAAAAAACAACTGGAAAAAGCCATTAAAACAAGGGATCATATGTCTCTGTGGTATTTTACACACATTTTTATTTTTTATTTTTTTTGCTCAGTGATGTTTATGTAGTTGGTTAAAATGAAATAAATAAAATTATATTTTATTGTCTAAGTTGTGCTGAAAGAAAGGATAAGACCCTGTATATTGCACAATTTTCAAAAAAGTGCTAAAATTCTCTGGTTTTTAACAGTTAATGACTTTTGCCCTTGGCAACCATACCTCAAAGTTCTACAGTGCTGTGACTTTAGTTTTTCTTTGTAATCATTCATTTAAAAATAAAAATGACATTTTAGCAGATTTTGTTTGCCTGACCATGGCAGCTGTGGTGATGCTCATTTCAGCTATGTTGCCGGTGGGATTTTCAGTCTTATGTAACAGCAGTGCAACTTCAAACTCTTTCCAAGAGATTTTGCATTTTTACTGCATGAAGTGCAGCATTTGCCTTTTGTAGTCAAGATTGACTAGCCTTGGCTGCCTTGCTAAAGAATTTTTAATTAATTAAAAATAATAATAAATAAATAAATAAATAAATAATAATAATCCATGATAAGATATGAAATTTTTTTCTTTTTTTCGCATGTTTACATATATTGTATGTTGATTTGATTTTTCAGGTTGAGTATCAGTGTGAAGGCTTCTTGGAGAAGAACAGAGACACTGTGTATGAAGAACAGATCAACATCTTGAAGGCCAGCAAGGTGAGGGGATACAGTATGTCCCAATCAATGTTCTTAAATATTGTGGATTTCTGTGTTTTTTTATTCATTTATTTATTTTGCTGTCAAGTTATTCAGATTAAATAATGAAAGACCCAAGATTTAGTCCATGCACTTGAGTTCTTTACATGGGTTGAAAACTATTATCTTATTTTAATAAATCTGTGCTTAACCTAATATTAAACTCGTCTGAAATTGGTTGCTACGTGATTTTTTTTTTTTTTAAGACAAATTTATTCCAAATTTGCAAGAAAATGTTATAAGTCCAATTTGACTAAAACAGGCTTTTAGTTGTCTTTGTGAAAAGCAAAAGCGATCAGCTCTGGGAGATAGAACATTCTAGTAAGCTTAGGGACATTGAGTATTTTTATAATGTCATCATACTCTTTATATTAACATTTTGCCATGTTGCTTTAGGTTTTAAATTGTGTTTTTCCAGACGTGGTTTTTATATTCAGTAGAGAAACACTAAGTCTAGCAATAAAGCAAGAAAAGATTAAACATTAAGGACACAGCAGCAAAGCAGATGTTTCAGTATCTGATGTGTTTGTGTGTGTGTGCGTGCGTGCGTGCGTGCGTGCGTGCGTGTGTGTATGTGTATAAGGCTGCTTAAAATTGTGGCCATGTTTAACTGAGGCTTGACACGTGAAAGTTTTTTTTTTTTAAGTTAGTTTAAAAAGTTTAAGAGTTATAAAATGTATATACATATCTGGATAAATCTGTAAATACCCTGTCATTTGCAAGTTAAATAAAACACTTGGGGTGTGCTCTTACATGAAAATGATCTATAATGAGATGCAGAGTTACTGTGACCACCCTGAAGTTGACTATTTTCCAATAACTATACGTGTTGAAATGTTGTTAATTTTTTCTCCCATATCTCAGCATTTTTTTTACTATTCCAGTTGTTAATTCCTGTTACACATTTTCTGGAAACAAAAGTTCCTCTGCTCTAAAGACTAAGTGGTTATATCGATGTTGTATAACTTATTTCTTATTCATTAATGCCTTTCAAGTCATTAACACTCAGTTTCAGTATGTGGGAGCAAAGTGATGGCAAAGTGAGCTCCAGATCCACTCCAGCCTGATGACAAGCCTGCTGTAACAGTTGTTGCTATCCTCTTAAACACTGCGCTGATGTTTGTTCCTCCCATAGTTCCAGCTTGTGGCAGATCTCTTCCAGGACACGGATGCTCCTGCTCCAACAGGCAAAACCGGCAAGATCAACGTACGTCCTGCTAAACCCATGCCCAAAGGCCACAACCGTGAACACCGCAAATCTGTTGGCACCCAGGTGAGGCTCTGAGAAGTTACACATTGTGATTAGTACCATGATTGTGATTTAATTTTTTGAAGCAAGATGTCTGTCATGTTTGTGTTTATAATACCTCTTATTTCTAGTTTCGGAGTTCCCTACATCTTCTGATGGAGACTCTGAATGCTACAACTCCACACTATGTACGCTGCATAAAGCCCAATGATGTCAAAGAAGCCTTTGTGTAAGTTTAGTTTCTATAGATACAATAATTAATTTGTCTGTTTCTTCACTTTTGTGTCAGGGAAATATCTAAAGTAATCAAAACTTTTTAAAAATATATAGGTATATTCGATTCAATTGAATTATTATTATTATTTATACAGCGCTTTTAACAATTGTCATTGTCGCAAAGCAGTTTTACACAATCAAAAGAATTGCAAAAGACTGCAGATCAACCCCTGAGTCAGGTTCCTCTCAAGGTTTCTTCCTACTGCTATCTCGGAGAGTTTTTCCTTGCCACTGTCGCCATCATCCTCGGCTTGCTCTTCAGGGACAATTTTATCATTTTGATTCAGAAACATTCACATTTCATACAAACTTAAATAATTCTTTTGATTGTGTAAAGTTGCTTTGCGACAATGTCAATTCTTAAAAGCGCTATACAAATAAATTGAATTGAAATAAATAACCTGGTTGCATAAGTACTGTATGTCCCAGATCTGTCAAACTGTGACCTCTTCAAGTCCTTTTAATAGGATTTAAATCTGGACATCCCTAAACATTGATCTTCTACCAAAACCATTCTTTTGTTGAGCTGAATTTGTGCTTTAGGTCATTATAAGGCTGAAAAGATTTGTCTTCATTCTCAGCTGTGTAACCAAGGCCTGCAGGTTTTGTGCCAAGTACGATTGATCTTCGAGCCTTGTGCGATTCCCCTATCATGACAAGAGCCTCAGGCATAGAGAAGAGAATCAGCCACGAAGCATGATGCTGCCATGTCCATGTTATCGTATAGTGATAAACTAGCTTTTGGATTTATACCTAAAAAAAGTTAGCTAGTTCCACCAGTCACTGTAAAATAAATGTTGGAGGAGGAAAAAACTTGTTAAATAAACTAACAAATAATAACCGTATGATAATAAATGGTGTTTGTGGAACTGTTGAAAGCTATAGACTCTTAGCCATATTGTATAAAAGCAATTACACACTCAAGGTTGTGCTGTTTTCATGTGACTTTGCTTAATTTGTTAAAAAGAAAAACTTGCATTTTACCTCAGATGTGTAGCCATTAAATGTATATTGTAGTTCACATTAGAACCTTTTGTACCGTTCGAGTCTTGAAGCCATCAACTGCTTATACTTCTGAACCACACAGTTTTGGTACATCTGGGGGGGTGTCATTATTGGAAAATAATCAGTGATGAGATTATGTGAGGTAGCTCAACAAAGAATAACTAACCACCACAAAGTTGATTTTCCTATTATAGCCCCCAAAATGTTTTATTCATACTATAGCACAACAATTTGGAAACTATTAAGACCTTATCATAGTTTCCTGTAATCACCTACATTACAGAGGCTGATGTTTCCTCACTAGCCTTATTATTTTATTTTTCTTGAAGTTAATAAGGCAAAAAAAAAAGTTTTGTTTTAGAGAAAGAGCAGATGAAGAAGATCTCCTGTCAATAGGACTTGACAACTATTATGACGTTCTGACACTTGAGATTCCAAACATTCTTAAAACTAAACATTATGTCAATCATTTTATATTTTTCATATAAATCTGTTTATTATTAGGAATATATTATTGTGTAATACTTAAGTAAAACTTGTTACTTTATTATTGGAAATGATATCACAATTTTTTGCTTGTTGTTTTTAGATACATTTTTAGGCCACTGTACTCTTGTCAGCATCACTTTGTAAGATCTTCACCATCTGGTTATATAGTAGTCATGCGTTGTAGTGTTCATTGTAGTTTTCAGTTTTTCTTTGTTTTTTTGTTTTAAAATCTCTGAGTCATGTTCTGTTTGTCCCTCCTTCACATTTTTGAAGACAAGAGCCTCTTCATTAAGCTTACATTGACAGCAGTTTCTGAGTCACATGCTGAGAGAGTTCTCACAAACAGAAGGGAACTGTATTCGGAGCTCTGAGACTGTCAGGAGTGTCCTTGAGTGTCTAAGAGTCTATAGCTTTCCAAATGCCTCTCTCACTAGAGACATGTACCATGTTTAAGGAAAATTTAAGGTAGTTCTCCTAGACTTAAAAAAAATGTTTTTAACTATTTATTTATGTATAATTATTAAAATGTGTTGATCTGATGATTTATAGGTTTTGTTGATTCTGTGTGCAGGTTTGATTCCAAGAGAGCCGTCCAGCAGCTACGAGCATGTGGTGTTCTAGAGACCATTCGCATCAGCGCTGCAGGATATCCATCCAGGTGACTGTCAAAGATATTTAAACAGATTTTTTTTCATAGTATATATTATGCAATCATATTAAAACTTATTACATGCTCTTATATATTAAAGCTACAAATCGAAAAAAATTAAGATTCAGTTATTTTTTTATTTACTTTCCTAATAACTATTCTTTACTTTCAAAACTTTAATTTAAAATTTAAACTATAAATAAACCATATTTCCATTAATTACATAAGGAATAGTAGAATGATCTATTTCTTTCTCTTCTTCAAAAATGTGAAGCAATTTCCACGGTTAAATTCCTTAAGGAGTTAAAGGATGATATCATAGATTTTATATATTTGTTGTTGCATATTATATTGTGGAAGATCCATGAAACAATTTAGTTTCTCTTATCACGTATTGTTAAAGCAACTATGAACAGTCATTTCCTTTCTTGCCGTTCTTGAGCCTAATGAGACAAGTTCAACATGACTAAGAAGAAAGAACCCAGAAGCAGCAAAGTCAATGGGGTACTGTCACCACTCGGGAGTTAATCATGTTAATCAAAAATAATTCCCCATTGTAAAAATGGCTCCGAAATCTGTGCAAAAATCACTCTATAGACTATAATGTGGTTTGTAGACTGGACACACACACTGAGAAAATGCTTTTGGACCACTTTGGAGAAAAGACCTCTTTCTCAAAAAATCCAAGAGCTAAACTTGCACCTACAGTCCATCTGATATAAGTAATAAAAAATACCCAGGGGTGCTTTGATGTGAAAGCTGGATACATTCTCTATGCCTGAGAGTTTTCATTGCAGGGGGAGTGGCGGATGCAGCAAGTGGCCAGAGCCACGCCCCCTTGACTCTCTCTCTCTCTCTCTCTCTCTCTCTGTGTCTCTCTGTCTCTTTCTCATAAGGACACACCCACACACACCCTGGAATAACCCTGGCATCGTCAAATTTCATATCTTTGTAACCGTAAGGGTTAGAACGACATCTAGTTCAGCTTGTTGACAAATGCTTACTTATAAACACCTATGAACAGCTGTTGTACTAAAAAAACAGCTGTCTGAAAACGATGCTGAAAAGAATTAGTTGCTCTGGAAGCACTGGAAGGTCATTCACTTTTTTCTTGTTTTTCTTGTTTCTTTTTTTATACAACTCTTGCAAGTCACTGTCTATGAGGTTTTACAGTACATTATTATTTCTAAGTATTTTTCAATGATCTTGATTGATATGTAATATCTATCATTTCAGGTGGACGTACCCAGATTTCTTTAACAGATATCGGGTGCTGATGAAAAAGAAAGACGTGACTGCTGATAGGAAGCAGGTGTGCAGAACCCTCCTGGAGACCTTGATCAAGGTAACACCTCATGACTTTTACTTTTCTATTTTACACCCGATGCCATGATGCTAATGTAGTGGGATATAAAGCAGCCGAACCGCTGCAGATGATTCTCTTTATTCTTCTTTATCTTTCATTTGAATGCGAATGTGAGATGCAGGGCACTGATTCATCACCGGTGAAACCGATTACTCAGTTTCTCCCTAAGCCTCCGGTCTATCCTTTTTAAAATATATAGTGTGCTAGCATAAATCCGGTCACGATTTTGTTTCGGCTGCTGCTCAGCTTTTGCCATTTTCAAAATCTCATCCTTCATCTGAGCAATATCAATAAATTTTAATCTGTGAACTTCACTGCCTCTGCTTCAGTGAGTTCTCTAATGGCTTGAGCTTTCTTAGCTCAGCATTTCCATACTCCATCCAGCAGCAGAGCACTGGATAAAAAACGGCATAATCAGCACGCCTGCTCGGAATATCAGGATGAAGGAACGAGGGGCTACACAAGCAGAGGCTGTTAAGCTCAGATATGGATGTTTGTTGATTTCTGTTAATTTGCTTTTATTAGATTTGTATATAAAACTGCCAAGATGAGATTAAAGCTCATTTTCAGTGTAAACTTTGCACACATGTAATGTGCTCTACACGCAAAGATGTGTTCTGTACCATTTATGAAAGGATTAGGGGTAATATGTAGCTAAAAGGTAAGGAGATTAAACCAAGGATCTTTAAAATCTTGCATGTTTCTCTTCATGTCTCTACTCATTCTGCTTTAGAATATCCTCGGCTAACTAACTGTTCTGTAGTTGAATCCCAAATAGCATAAAATGGAATCCTAGTGCAATATACAGGTCTATAGTGCCTTGTCCTACACACTAGGTAGTGCCCTTGATCAGAGTTTAGAGAGGGATTTGGGATTCAGCCATGTGTTAGAAGCTTCTTGACTTCGTGAACATAGCCATGAACAAAGCAGTGAGGAGAGTCATGAATCTTTCAGCGTTTTGGCAGAAGCTCTTGCTTGTTAACTACAGTAGCATAATGAAGGGTTGAAGCATGGGTGTTTCAGAGGCTATTCAGATTGACTAAACTACTAAGGAGAGGAAGTGCTTGCTAAAAGTGCTACTGTGGTTTTAAATGTGGGTTTCCCCTTTATCCAGTGCTACATACCCCCACTGATTGTTGTAGTGATTCCAGACTGTACTAGTCTACTCGCAGCCATAGGAAGGAGTCACCAATCAATGATGGAATTTTAAAAATTCCAAATTTCATTTAAATGGATTAGTCTGTGATTTCTTAGGTTGAGTAAATTTAATAGACAGTAACAAAGAGAGGTCAGTGAGAAAACAACAGTTTATAGCTGCTATAATGTAAGAGATACCTGGAACTTTGGTAGTTGCTAATAGATCAATAAAACATTTGGGACATGCCCTCTACCCCTCAGCCCCAAGTGATTTCTTCTTTAATAATTGTAATTTTTCAAACTCCATGTCTGTCTGAAGTAGATATGTACTGTACACATACATATTTTCTCAGTCATTCCATCTTCATTGATCCTTCTAAACTTAATAGATGCTTATAAACCATTTTAGTATTTTGACATGCATTTGAAAATATTAAATATTTTATAACTTTCCACAGAATAAAGCATTTTTTAAAGTATGTTCTGTATACTTTTAAGTTGCTTTTACTGTTATTCAGTGAAAGATTACAGATTGACAGGTTATAACTCCATTTTTAATTCCCTCTTCCATCCAGGATCCGGATAAGTTCCAGTTTGGAAAGACTAAGATCTTCTTCCGAGCTGGTCAAGTGGCGTACCTCGAGAAGCTCCGAGGCGACAAGTTCCGCTACGCTTGCATTAAGATGCAGAAGACAGTGAGGGGATGGCTGCAGAGGAGACGCTACCAAAAGATCCGCAAGTCAGTTGTCTTGCTCCAGAGATATGGTCGTGGCGTCTTGGCACGCAGGTGAGAAGTGCGGATGTGTGTTTGAGTGTGTGTGTGAGTGTGGATGTGAATTTAGATCCCAAACGAGCAAAGGTGAGAAAAAAGAACTCCCCGAGACGACATGAGGAAGAAATGGTGGATTTAGCACAGTGTGTTAAAGACAACCCGTAATAAGTGTGTTAAAAGGTTGGGCAACACGAGCAGACAGTCTTTAGGCACTCTAGTGTCCAATTAGATAATGCATTGATTTACTATCACCACTGCTGAGTCTCTCTCAGTCCCTCTATCTTTATTCTCCCTTCCATCTTCCCTTTTTCTCTGTTCTTCTCACTCTATTTTTCTATCATTCTTACTACTTTCTTATTCTCCCTACAATTCTCTTGTCTCTGTCCTATTCTTTGTCTTTTTCTTTGATCTTCTCACCCTTATTCTCTTCCAGCTTCTCTCTCCTTTCCCGATCATCAATCTGTCATGTCATGTTTAGTTTTCTCCTGTATTCTCCTTCACTTTCTCTCTTCTCTAATCTCTCTTTCTCCCCCTGGTGTTCTTATTTATTTGCTCTGTCTATCTTTGTGTTTCTCTTTTTACGGTGTAGTCTTGTTTCCTGATAGTGTAGACTCTTATGTTCTATTTCTCTCTTTTACTCTCGCTTTCTCCCTCTGGTGTTCTCGTTCATGTGCTCTGTTCCTCTTCCTACTGTGTTGTCCTGTTTCTGCTCGTGTTTTCTGTCTCACATTCCCTTTCACGTGTTCTTTCTCATTCTTTATGTCTTGTTCTCTCAGGCCCTCTCTTACTTTCCTGCATTCTCTCCCATGTTCTCTCATGCTCTCTTGTTAATGTGTTGTCTTTCTTGTGTCTTTCAGGTATGCAGAACAGTTGCGTCTCACCAAAGTGGCTCTTATCTGTCAGAAGCAGTACAGGATGGTGAGGGTCCGGCGTGCGTATCTGAAGATTCGCAAAGCTACAATCACCATCCAGGCCTTCACGCGGGGCATGTTCACACGCCGCATGTACCAAGAGGTGCCCTGCTGCATTCATTTTAATTTAAACTAATGTTATAAACATAATATAATAAAAAATTGCACTATAGAATTTGTAATTACATTCTACAGTGCAGATTTTCTCATGCTCTATATTCCTCCTCTCTCTCAATCCTTACAGTACCTGATGCACCACAAGGCCAGTGTCATCCAGAAAACCGTGCGTGGATGGCTGCAGCGGAGGAAGTTCTGCCGTGCACGTAACGCGGCGGTGGTGCTGCAGTGCGGTTACAGACGCGTACTCGCCAAGCGACAGCTCAAACAGCTGAAGGTCGAGGCCCGCTCAGCAGAACACTTCAAGAATCTCAACGTTGGCATGGAGAATAAGATCGTCCAACTTCGGAGAAAGATGGACGATCAGGTGCAGAACACATTCCTCACACAATTGCAATCCACTCTGAGGCAGTCTTTTTGTCTGTTTATTCACTGAGTTGCCAGTTTATTAGGTACATCTATCATACAGTAGAGGTGTATAGCAGTTAATAATTGTGTATCTTTAGCTCATCAGATCCTCCATCAGTAAAAAGCATCACTTAGTGGACATTAATACAGCTGAAGTTTGTTGATGCTTTTTTTCTTAGTACAGAAAATGTCCGTTATTGTATTATTTTTCTATGGAAAAGGACGATTAGGGCTTTAGTTACCTTTTTGTGGGTATTAAAACCACTAATAGATGAAAAGGAAAAAGGTAAAAATAATTTTAAAAAAAGAAGCAAAGAAAATGATATTTCATATTACTCAGTGAGGTTCAAAAATATTAGACCATTAATGAAAAGGCATAAATTCTGCATTTTTTTTTTATTCATGAGTTTTGCTGATTTTTAATTGAAAAATTGAAAAATTTACATGAAATTCAGAGTTTCCTAGTAATTGGTGTTCCTAATATA
>QMIH01000252.1:175882-195024 GCA_003987875.1 Clarias batrachus | reverse complement strand
ATATATATATATATATAGATAGATAGATAGATAGATAGATAGATAGATAGATAGATAGATAGATACACATACACTGTATGTACATACATATAGCATAGTTGACCCTTGCTTACCCAGGAATTTAAAAAAATGTATATAAAAAAATAAATTAATAAATACATAATTGTAAAGAATGAGATTAATACTGAATTGAATATGAAATAAAATTTTTGTATGGTTACAAATGCATTAATAAAAGTAAAAGCATAATCAGAGACACATACATCTTTTTTTTTTTCCCCGATAGCTCCATGGTGATCGATGATGACTTATTTGCATTAGTCAGTAAAGTTGACTCTTATCTAAACCCCGACCTGGCCTTATGTTTTTCTGCAGAAACTCGAGTATAAGTCACAGAGTGAGAAGCTGTCTGTAGCTAACACCGCATTGGTCATGGAGGTCAGCAAACTGCAGAAGGAGCTGGAGACGGCACAGAGTAGTAAAGTTGAGGTCCCAAAGCTGAGCACTCTCCAGGACGAGGTCGAGAAACTGAGGGCGGAGCTAAAGGAGGCACATGTCCAGAGGAAGCAGCTTGAGGAGGAGCACAGCACTGAGAAGCTGGGACTGGAACAGGTAAATGGTTAAAGCGTAAGGAAAAAAGCTTTCGCAGTGCAAAACACATCAGAGGAGGAGGGGCAAAAACTCAACACGGCTGTACACTGATTTTAAACTGATGTGGGCTGCTTAAGAGGTCAGAGGTTACAACTAATGGACATCTTTTATTGTCTCCTAAATAGTTTATGCAAATTGTTGGTGTCTTATGACAAAACTGAATGAATTGATTCTGTCAGATTTGTTTAAATAAAAAACTGCTGCATTTTTTTTTTATGAAAGTGACGATAGTTTTACTTAGTTAAAATGTTTTATGTAGTGATGGGATTTGTTGCTTTTTTTGCTGTTCTGTTTTTTTTGTTGTTGTTGTTGTTGTTTTTTTTACATTTTAAGGCATTTAAGATGTATGCATCACAACTGTAACCCTGATCTCTTGTACTTTTCCCCAAACCTGCACAACTTGCACAGAAACCTATTGATGTAGTATATTAGCATTATAAAGCCTTATATTTCATGTCAACACTGAAGTAAACAGTGGTGCAAAAAAGAGGCACATTTTTAAAAAGTAAACCTAATAAGGGTGTCCTCTCCTTTTCAGTCTAGCCCTGTCTCATGGCACAGAATTTAGGCAGTATGTCGTTGTTCCTGTCCGACTCCACTATAATTTTTCATCTGCAGTGTCTCACGTTTCCCAGCCCATGTGATACGATAATGTGAACGACGTCGTCATTATGTCGGTTTTATACGCCACTTGAAAGTGCATCACTGATAAAACCTGTGTTCTGCCCTCTTCAGAGAGTCCAGGAGCTGGAGAAAGAAAACTCTCTGCTGAAGGAGGAAAAAGAAGCAATGAACCAGAAGATACTTCGCCAGTCACCGAGCTCCGGAGGTGAGTTTCACACATCACTGCACCTGCGTCTCTAAATCTGTTGAGTATTGTATGAAGCTCAGGTAAAGGAAAACTGCCCCGAGGGCTGGGCTGGTATTGTTTCCCATATGAGAGGGATCTCTGTGCAGAAGTAGGACGAGAGAGAAGCCGAATTGGATTTCAGAGAAGGAATGCAGTACGCCTTTTTACCGGCTCTTAAGCTGTGCTTTGATTTGGGCAGGTTCACAGGCAAGGACCATACTCGAAACCAAAGGTTAGGGATTTTAACTGGAAATAAACATGTTCTGTGTTCAGCTTTTTCCTACTTCTTCCTAAAGCCTGTTTTCAGTAATTAATAGTTATATAGCTTAGACACTGCTGCTGAGCACATTTATTTAATTATGGACTGTTGTCCGTGTACTGTGCCTGAAACAGATATTATTATCATTTATTTAGTTATCTCCAACCTTCTAGGTTCTGGCTGCTCTGATTAAATCTTACAGGGAGATGTTTTTTTTAAAGATGTTTTTGTTAAAAGAAAAAAAAAGATTTACTGTGGAGTTAGCAGAAGAATAAAAAGGTTTATTTCTCAGGCAGCCCTTTGTGTTACCCTTTGGGTTACGTACTGTATGTAGGCTTATTATCATAACATCACAAGGTCACATTGTCATATTGAACTTAGTCACAGACATGGTGAAATGTAAGTACTTAATATGGAGTAATATTGAGCTCTAAAAGAATCAAAACTTGAGAAAAACCAGCTTCATCCACTTCCTAGTTAAGTTTTGTAATTTTTCACATGACAGGGTTCCTGCATCCACCTCCTCCCTCTGTTTCCCATCATCATTAATAGAAAGATGGATTAAAGCAGCTTACAAAAGTGCACATTATTTAATGACATTTATTAAAGCCCTGACAACGGTCCTTAGATCTTCATTATAACTTTGGAGTAGACAGTAGGCAAAGATGTCAAAGTTCATGTTTGTGGTAATTATACTTCCACTTTAAATGTGGTGGATATGCTGAACGACAAACTTTATAGCACTAAACTACGGTAACGCTAATGGAGCAAACTTAAAATTACACCAATACACCACTATGCGGCAATGAAATGTGCACATGCTTGTTTACAGCATCTCCAATTTTATAATGCAATCTGAATTTATGATTAGAGTCTTGTCTATGCAGTGAATGGATCAAAGTTCATTAATAAATTTGTCGCAACTTCCATCCAGTTATAAAAATCAAAAATATTTCTGCAATTGTGGTTTGGCAAGGACTGTGAAATGGCCTTGTAAAGTTTTACTTTCTTCAATCTTTGCACCTGTACATCCTGTAATTGCACTTTTATAGTGTAGCATGTTTACCTTAGGATAGAAATATAATGTAGGTGCTTTTTAGATTCATTTAATACGACTTTTAGCGACTAAGCATTTCAAATCCATTGAATGTCTGTCTATAAAAAATGAAAAGCATATTTCTTGAAATGTGGTGTGTGTGTTTGTGTGTCTCTGTCTGTGTGTCCGTCCTGCAGGTAAGGGTGGTAACTTGTCTCAGAAAGAGGCTAGCCTACAGGCTGACCTGGATGACGAGAGACTGCGCTATCAGAACCTGCTGAAGGAGTTTTCCAGACTGGAGCAGAGATATGAAAACCTTCAGGAGGAGGCCAGTTTTGCCAAGGTAACACACAACTGATTTGATTTAATTTAATTTTACTTGATTTGATTTGTTATACAGTCTATGTACAAAGCACTGTGCAAACGTCACCACTCGTATTTTGCTTCCAAAGAGGCAGACTTCCTTGTATTTTTAACGTAGTCTTGAAAAATAGTTCCTCAAGCATACAAGAGTTCAAGCATAAAAAAACATCTAACTTAAAGCCATGAACCAGTAAGAAGCAGGTGTAGATGATTGACAGATGATCAGGCTAGTTATTAGAGTCAATGCTGAGTGGGTGGGGCAGACGAGAAGGGAAATAATTTTACTGCTGAGGTTGTTATGTAAACAATACATTTTTTAAATTGCATCTTTAGGCACTTTGCAGCCTGTCACAGTAAAATATTTCCTGTACTAGCAGGATTCCTCCATCTCTTCTAATAGATAGAGAAACAAAACTTTTTTGTCATTGTACCGTTCAGGTCCTTAGCAATGAAATGCAGTGATGAACCGGAAGCAAGTAAGCAAGCTAGTCTACATTCAAGAAGTCAAGCCAGCTTGACTTCATATTTGTTTTGGAATGGCCACGTTTTATAAACCAATCATACTCTGATGGATGAAACCAAAGTCTTATCCATGCACTGGAAAATATCACGCATAGCACAAAAATGTTGCTTGAGTTTCATATACAGTAGTCCTAAATGTATAATATAGATTAATAAATTATCTCTATATTTTTACATTTCTAATAATTTAGGACTTCTGGACTGGGCCATTCTAACACATGACTATAGCTCAGGCTCTATTTTTAGGGTCGTTGTCCTGCTGGAAGGTGAACCTTCGACCCAGTCTCAAGTCTTTTGCAAACCCAACAGGTTTGCTTCTAAGATTACCCTGTATTTGGCTCCATCCATCGTCCCATCAAGTCTGCCCACCTTCCCGGTGCCTCTTGGCTGCTTCTCTGATTAATGCTCTCCTTGCCCGGAATGTCAGTTTAGGTGGACAGCCATGTCTTGATAGGTTTGCAATTGTGCCATACGTCCATTTTCTATGGATTATGGATTGAACGGTGCTCTGTGATATTTTTTATAACCTAACCATGCTTTAAACTTCTCCACAACTTTATCCCTGACCTGTCAGCTGTGTTTTTTGGGGCTTCATGATGCTGTTTGTTCATGCATGTCCTCCAACAAACCTTTGATTCACAGAAAATCTGTACAGTATTTATACTGAGGTTAAATTACACACAGATGGACTCTATTTACTAATTATGTGACTTCTGTTAGTTAGTTCCACTGCATTTTAGTTTAGAGAAATTGTGCATGCCATGGTTTTGAGTGTATTTGTAAAAAAAAAAAAAAAAAAAACATTATTTCTAATTATGTCCGTACCACATCACAATTATGTGCCACGTTGTGTTGGTCTATCACAAGAATGCACGTACATCTGTGGTTTTAATGTGACAAAATCTGGAAAAGTTCAAGGGGTATGAATACTTTTGCAAGGCATTGTCAGGATATGCTTAGCTCTACTTGCCAGAGGGCTTATTATAAAGTATTGTAAGTATAATGAAATGAATAACTTAATGAGAGTAATGGTGCCAAGTACGAATTCCAGCTAACTTGCTCTCTTTATTCCTGTAGTTTGCTCCAGGCCATCGGAGGAGACCGTCCGACCAAAGCAGCTTGGGCTCTGATTCTACCTTCCCCTCCATCTCGATGTCTGAGGTTGGAGACACTGAGGACACTATTCAGCAGGTGGAGGTATGGCTGCTTCTCATCTCTTTACACATTACATCTGATCATGCATACATCCATGATAAATCTGTGTTTTCAGGTTATAGCTGCAATTTTAGATGAGTTATACACATCTTTGTGTTATCCTTCACCTCTGTATAGGATATGGGAGTGGAGAAGGCAGCCAACGACATTAGTGTATTCATGAAGCTGCAGAAGAGAGTGCGTGAGCTGGAGCAGGAGAGGAAGAGGCTCCAGACTAACCTGGAGAAGATGGAGGAACTCAACAAGCACAAAGTAAGTGTCGTGCAAAAACTGGAGATTGCATTTAAGGTCGTGTCAAAAGTTATGTTACATTTAAAACTTTATGTTCTGTCTCATTGTTTTGAGAGTGTTATTTTTATACTGTATATAATGGCGGGTAAGTATCTTCTCAAAAACAAAGCATGGCATTCCTGTAATCGAAGGTGTGCTTTTTGCTGTATAAGGTTTATCTTTGGACTCTGTCACCACTTTGTACCAAGTGATAAGTAATTATCATATTGATCTGATCTCTCAGGTGACTGAAGCAAAGCCCTTGGCGTCAGAGGAGGCAGACACACAGGCAGATCTGGCATACAACAGTCTCAAGGTTTACATACACATACAAACACACACATAAGAAACTTCATACACATCCTTTTAGACTGACAACCAGTCGACATGTCTCTGCTCGTGGTAATCGATTTGTGCTGCACTTTGGCTGCGCTGGTGTTACTGGTTCTGCTGCCTATCAGACTGTGGGTGAGTGGAAAAGCACAGTGAAGAAGTTGACCTGGATAATTTTATTTCTTCTGCTGGTGTAATAAGGACTTTGCCTGGTGAGAACATAATCATCTTTAATGTTACAGTTTCTTTTGAATTGATGATGGCAGTCTAAGTGACAAATTAAAACAGAGTTTAAATGGACTGCTGTAACTGTTAGGATATTGCTGCTTATTACTTTATCATTGTATAGATGTTTAGCAGAGTTCATTATTTTATAGCACCAAAGCACTTTGCACTCTGCTATTAATTAGTCCGCTTTCAGGTGGCAGACCGCAAACATAGTGTAGTGAAGTTTGGCGTCTAAAATTGCTTTAGATTTGCACTAGAGCTATAAGGATGGTGCACACTGCCTCGCCAAGAGGGAAAAAAACAAAAAGTCACACCGCCTTTAGCTTTGATTACAGCATGCAATGTGGTGGCCAATTCCTGTTTGAAAATGATTCCTCATGCACCCACAAACACTCTTTCATGATCTGAGTTCATTCAGTACATTGACTTTATTGCCACGGAACATTGCTGAGCCTAAACCTGACAAAATGAAGCAACCCCAGATCATAACACTACCTTGTATAACAGGCACTATGCATTACGCGAGCATCGCTTTATCGCTTTCCTTCGCACCTTGACGTACTCATCACGCTGGAGCAGGGTAAATCTTGACTCATTACACCACATGCTCTTTTTCCATTTTCTGTTTTTTAGAATGTAACTTCACCAAGTTTTAACTTTACCAAGCTACAGTAGTTCTTCTCTATTCTTGTAGGTTTTAATAAGGTGTTAAACAGTTCCAAGCCCAATTCCAAGCCAGTAATTTAAATGTTCTCGTTGCTTGATGCAGGCTAATAATACAACCCTTCTGAAATGGCAACCCGATTCCTTGTAGCTGGCAGGCAGTGCATATGTCCTGTCTTAAACTGTATCAAGTTGTTTAATGTCTCACACAGACTTAATGGTGTCATTTCTGACCCTTTATAAGACACTGTTATGTAGTGAAAAAAAAGAAAATAGTTAGACATGCAGTCATTAGCTACATTAGGCTAGTTCCCTTACTGCAATACTAAAGAAGCAAACATACCTTGATCAACTTCATTATGTGCACAGCACTGTTTCTTTAATTCACCGTCAGTCTGTTGAAGATGAGAAATGGTTGCGGTGCTTACATGGTCTAGCTCTCATTTATCATCTTTCTGTAAAGAAAAACTATAAAAAAAACAATATTGCATCCAGGGTGATCTCTATACTGAAGAAAAAGCGACATATAATATATTATATTATATATATAACACTGTTTTAGGTTCATTATATTGTACTGGTGATTTGAGAAGATCATCTGAGACAAATGATATATGTCAAGGAACATGGAGTTATGGGGGTCTCAGAGGGTCTAAAAGCTTTTAAGACAATCTGAACTAAAGAGGGGAGGCAAAGCATGTACTTTTTAGATCACTCTTAGAAAAGGTGACGTTAACATGTGTTAAACTACGATTTTTTTTTCCTTTCCTGTGATACAAGAGTACCGTAGTGTATGATGGGGAAACTCATTAAATCTTCTTGATTTGATCTTAAGGGTGTACATTTATACTAAACTGCACTTTTTTTTAATTGTTGAAATGAACATGGAAACTAGGCAGCCAGATATCAAGTAGCATCAGGTTCCTTATCGTACGGATGACTGATTATTTCTTTTCAATTGTTTTCTCTTTCTCTATCACGCTCAATCACACATTGGTATGGAAGATCCTATTTAGCTCTTATGTGCTGGCGTTCACACATTCAAACGTTTGTTCCTTTTTTGATTTTCTTTTCTTTGTTGGTTTTAAATGTACAGAGGCAGGAGCTGGAGTCTGAAAACAAGAAGCTGAAGAATGACTTGAACGAGCTCAGGAAGGCCCTGGCTGACCGAGCCTCTGAGAACTGCTCGTCGAATGAACAGCAGGACAGCTACAATGTTCTGCTCAATCAGCTCAAAGCAGCCAATGAGGAGCTGGACGTACGCAAAGAGGAGGTTCTCATGCTAAAAACCCAGATCGTCAGTACCCCCAAGCCATCAGAAAGCACGGGGCAAATTGTGAGTCTAAATATGATGGAATTATGTAGTAGGGAGAGTCAGATTTGTGTGTTCAGATCACACAAATTACCTGTAGTTCTGTGAGGTGTCTATCTAAGAGAATCGTTGCAGATCATCCTCACGTTCATCTTCTAAAGCAAATGTTCTAGATTAAAACTTTGATGTATACAGTATACTTAATGGAGAACAACAGCATATTGAATAGGCAGTTTATTTTAGGTTCATGTGATCAGTTAGTTTAAACATAAACAGATTCATAGTGTGTATTCTTTTTTCTGGGAACAGTTTACAGTAGATATAACCAGTATTCATAGATACCAAGAAAGAATTTCTAAAAAGCTGTTGTTGTCAGTCCAGTTCATGTTTGACACAAATACAGAGTGAAGTGTAGTGATATTTATATTTTACACTGGTAAGCCTGGTATCTTTGTAAGTACACATTCCCTAGTAGGCTCTGCATTTATCTGTTGGCGTGGAGTTTGAAAAATCATTTCAGCACCACAGGGTTCATTCTGACTGCAGTGACAACTTCAATATTTCACAGACTTAATCAATGTCCAGTCACTCAGATCTCATGTGATTATGCAGTCCATTAGTCTGCCATCAGGAGCTCGGCAATGAAAGTCCCTGTAGAGAGGAGAAGCGGCTCCAGAGTCACATCATTACAGTTTCAGTGCACAGCTCATGTCAGGTTTCTTTGTTTAGAGTGTGATTTATTAGGACATCTCGTCGCAAAGAGCTGCTTTTATCTCCTGCTTAGGCTCATTCTTTCAGTTCCTTTTACCTTTTTTTTTCAGTCAGAGCTAAGCTAAGTGAGTTAAGTGATAATCCTGAAGAACCATGAGAACACCTGTGTAGTGGACAGGTTTGGTGAAAATTGAGATGAAAAATGGGTTAACTTTTATAAAGATTTGAGTAAGGTGCTACTGTTGCATTGTGCATGCATTGCAGTGATTTGGTCCCAAGGGGACTGTGAAGCACCCAGTATAACCAATGTTAAATTTATTATTGAATTATTGTAGTAATTATTCTGTTCAATTGAATGGCTTTAATCTTAAACATCAAAAAACAAGTACTGTATATGTACAAATATTTGTTATATTATATTATATTATATTATACTATACTATACTATACTATACTATACTATACTATTCTAGATGTGCCTGTTAATTAGTTTGTGTGGAATTTAATTGCAAACTCTTCCAAGATTTTGTTTTTAAGTATTACCGTGAATGAAGGTGTAAGTTTGCGTTTATTAAGTAGATTTAAATTTTGCACTCATAAGCGCGTCTTAAAAGTATGCGCCATCTGTTAAATTTTGTGAAGAACTAATGATTTTTTTCAAGGTTGATTATTTTATTTTTTTAATGATATAAGGGCGTTTTACATTAAAATTGTAAAGTAGCATATCTTCTCTTGCTGTGGGTCAATTGCGATGAAGCCCATATGTTACCCCAAGCTCAGCTAAATACACGTCAAACTCCCATTAAAATTTGTTCAGTAGTTTTTACGTGATGCGCGCACAAACAAACAGTCGAACAGACGGACAAAAATCATCTTGCTGTGTTCTATTACTTATCTTATGCAACCCCCCCCCCCTCAATTTTTTTTTCGCAAATAGATTTAATATCCAGACATGACAACTTTACAGTTTACTTATATATATATATATGTATATATTAGATTACATTACATTACATTACATCACAGCACAGCTCCAGAGTCAACATGTATTTAAGATGTAATTCTTCACATTGAGATGCAATTCTGTTATTAAGATGTAATTCTTCGCAAATAAATAATAAGTCTAATATTTGAATAGCTGAATTACATAAAGATAGGGTCTATGAAAATAATTTTTCATTTAAACCCCTGCACTAGGTGGTGCTCTAGTACATTTTAGGATTTAAGTCCCCATTGATTGCAAGATTACACAAACCCACAAGTACACAGGATTATGGTCTAATTGATGATATGAGCAGAGGCAGAGATTCAAAGGGCAGTTCAGTAGTGCACCCAGTATCAGATTCCTGCCATGGCCTTTGTGCTTACTATCTTACATCTACACTGAGGAAAGACTTGTTTTACATCTAGAAAGTCCAGTTGTTGGATGTGAACTGATCCTTTCCTTAGTCTTCGTCTTAAATAGTACATTGGTTCCACTTCTGTTGTGTGACAAGATGCAGAATGTTTATACAAACCTTCTCAGTTAGTCATTTGAGTTTGTAAACCCTATAATAATAATGGTTGAATAATACCATGACCAGACATGGTAGAAATAAATGTTAGAAATAAACATATGAACATTAATACCAGGAGGTTCTTCAGCTTTGAATCAAAAGTGCATTTCCTCTGCCATTTTATAGAGAGTCTGATACCAGTTACAGATACACAGTTAAGAACTGCTGTATCCATAAGATAAGGCTGTTTAATTCGCATCGCAACTAACTAGATACCGACATCACAAAGACTATCGCATTTAACTTGTGCAGTACTGGATAATAAACTTTTTAACTAGTTGACTATTCTTCAATCCAGTTCTTGAACGTCATTTCTTTGAAAAGCTCATTAATGGACTTGAATGAAATGAAATCCTTGATATTCTTGCACAATAGGTATCAGATGCTCACTTTATGCCATATATGGTGTTTGAGGTTAAAAATGGACAAATAATCTTGCATTTCTCACTTTTCTACATTAGTACATGTGCTTAAACAATTGTTTACACAAGAATGTGTTCAATAGGGAAGGGCTTAATCTTTGGGCTGTGTTAGCAAATGTACTTTACAGCATGTTTTGTACTGTAAGGGGTACAAGACACTCACCGATGTAACTGTAATTTTGTCCTACCAGATCTCCAAAGACATCGAATGGGACAACAGCAAAAAGCCTGTGGACAAGGAGGAGGTTATACAGGCCTATCAGGGTCTCAGTGAGTCCAAGAGGTGATTCAGATAACTTTTTTTTTTTTTGTAAAAATAATTTGGTTTTTAATGTTTCAGTACTAGTTTCAGTTGACAGCTGGGCCTAAATCCAAAGTAAGCTAACAAAGCCTTAGCTTTGAGGACTAAATGGCTAAATGTACTGCACCAAAGTCCAATCAAGTAAAATGTCATAGCAGATTATTTAAGTTGCTAGAAAGAAAAATCATGAACTTGTTTAAGTAATTATTTATATTGTCTTATAAAGTTGTGAGAAGTGGTAGAGCTAGCTAGTGGGTAAATATGATAAATAATCAACCTATGAAAGAATAGAAATGTAACAATAGAGTGTTTAAATCCTTCAGACTGCTTGGGTTAGTAAATAACACTGTCCCCTTTGTACATCACAACTGACAGTGATGGATGGCATGTGGGAACATTTCTGAATTGCTTTGCTGCCCTCCTTTACCTTCTTGCATTAATACATGTTTCCTCATCTTTCTGTTTGTTGGGGGACATGTTTTTTTTTTTCCAGCTACCTCCAGGAATAGTTTGGGAGGCAAGTGCTGTGAGAAAGAATAAAAAGCTCACAGTGTAACTGTATGGAAAAACTTTAGGGCAGATTATAAAATGTTAAAGTGCAAGAGTTTTGTAAAGGAAATGAGAAAATGACTTTTTGAAGTGCCAAAAACCTACTGTACTTTGAATAAATTGCCATCATAACTGCTTTTCCCCCTCTTTCCTCTCTTCTGCTTTCTGACTCTGTTTGTGCTTCCGCCTTGCTTCCTTCCCTCTCTGGCCGGACACCAGTAACAGACACGACTGGTGTTATTTGAACGAAGATGGGGAGCTTGGCCTGGCCTATCAGGGGTTAAAGCAAGTAGCCAGGTTGTGCTTTTGTGCCGTGGTCTTCTGCTACTTTCTCGCTTTCTCATTTAACATCAGCTAACTAACTAACAAATAATATATTCCATTTATAAAAAGATAGTATAAGCACTTAAATGTATGTCTTATTTCAGAGCTTTTCTTTGTTACTTGCAAGAAAGAATTGCATCTTGGGATGTTTTTCTCTTCTGTCACTCCTTCAAGTTTTTTGTGATGTACTGAACACTTGGATTTAGCTTGATGAGTGTGACCTCGCAGTGCATGCAGAATTTATTCTTAGAATTTAAAATTTTTTAAACTTAATTTCAACTAAATAATGAAATTTGTGCATATGTGTGTCAGACTGTTGGAGACACAGCTCCAATCCCAAAACAGGAAGCACAATGATGAGCTGGAGGCTCTGCGCACACAAATCGAGGTGATGAAGGAGGATCTGGAGAAGAAGCAGGAGATGCTGAATCACTTCAGCATGCTGCCCCCAGATGCCCTGGTGGAGTACAGCGTCCAGCAGGAGATCACACGGCTCACCAACGAGAACCTGGTCCGACACCATCATCTCTCTCTCATGAAAAATGCTATGGATATAAAATTAGAGCAGGGGGGGTTACATGTTGTTTTTAGTTAAACTTCTAAAGATTTCTGTAGGCATGCTGTGTCTAGCCAGACCGTTTAAATAAGGGATTATTAAAGATTAAATTTATTCAGAAGAGAAAAATTGTCTAAAATAAGCCATAAAGACAACAATTAGAATACAATCAAAACTAAAGTGAACTTGTAACACCTAAAGTGAACACTTATTGTGTTGAGATTGTTTGCCAGTTTTAAAATACAACAGGTGATGATAACAGCGGTGTTCATTACATTCAAGGACCTCAAGGAGATCATGGAAAAGCTGGAGAAAAATGAGAGGAAACTTAAAAAGCAGCTCAAGATCTACATTAAGAAAGTTCAGGATCTTGAAGGTTCACATTTTGTTTGCCTTTCCTCCTCAATTTCTATTACCTATGCAGTTGAGCTAGTATTATTGTACTGAGCAAAGTCTTTGTGTTGTGCAGCGACTCAGGCAGCGGCGAATCGACCCCGGCTGGTCAGACAGGTCACAGTTCAGAGGAAGGAGAAGGAGTTCGAGGGCATGTTGGAGTACTACAAAGATGACGAGGCCGTCCTGATCAGAATGCTTATCAGCGGTAAGCATCGTCAGTCAACATGAAGTGCCAGTGCTTTAACACTACAACAAATCTCAACCGTGGTGCTGTGTGTCTGTGTGCGTTGATTTCAGACATGAAGCCACAGTTCGTTTCCGCTACAGTGCCTTGTCTCCCAGCGTACATCCTCTTCATGTGCATCCGTCATGCAGACTACATCAACGATGACCATAAAGTAAACTCTCTGCTCACTTCCACCATTAACGCTGTCAAGAAAGTGCTCAAGGTACGGTATAGCCTGCTGTGTCGATACAAACAACCTTTGTTTAAAATCGTACCCAAGTTCCAGTGTCTACTATTAATTTGTATAATATTATTCATCAAATTACCTATAGACAAATCATTCTTGGCTGTTTAAGAAGTTATTTTTGTCCTATTATACAATATACACATCAATTGTTGTAAGATCATATATTTCAGCATCTAAAAACTATTCACTAGTGCTGTGCAATTTAATCGATTTTTTTTTTCAATTGAATCGATCTTTTGTTGGTCGATTCATTTAATTTAATTGATGGGTTTGTTTTTGGTTCAGAATTATTCATATTTTTAAATTTGTTTTGGTAATCTTACAAATGCATAAGGTTCTAAAATTGACAGATTTTTTATTTTTTAAAAAAACTTGCATTTTCCACATTTTGTATCGCTTCTTCATCCATATGTTTATTGGTGGTTGGTGCAATTATGCCACCTACTGGACTGGAGTGTAGAACAGAAATTTGGCACTGGTAACAATATTATCAGAGGTTATGAGGCATGACATGTAAACAAATAACACATTTCAATATTGATTAGATTAATTTAGTAGATTTTAATACTTGAGACAAATCAATGTCAAACCTTGAATTGAATCAACAGTCCACCTAGGATTCGCAGCTCTACAATTCACTTTCTACTGAGCTTTTCCTGAGTGCTTTGCAGAAAGAGTAAGCTTGTGAAATTACCTTGCCATGCTTGAATTAAAATTTCTTTTTTATGAAATAATGAGTTGCCTATGTGTTATGCTTGTTTTTCTTTTGTTTGTTTTTTTAAAGCCAAAAAAAAGTCATAAGTGCCAATACGATTAGCCTTGTCATGAATTCCGAAACATGCAAACTGAAACAACCGATTTCAAACATACCCTGTCTCTTCTTCTGGTAAATCAAAATAATATGCAAATAAATCACAATTATTACATACTGTTAAAAGTAAATAATCAAGGATGTGTTTGCGTGACGCCAGCCTATATGAAGAGGAGTATTTTATTTCTTTTAAACCACAGCAGTTTGCCAAGGATAATAATTATTTCTTTTTAAATGTTTGCTTGATTTATCTGGAAAAAATATCAAATTGCCCCAAGCTTAAAGGTTATTGAAACTGTCCATCATTCTCATTGCTCTACAGAAAAACAGTGAAGACTTCGAGATGACGTCTTTCTGGCTGGCTAACACGAGTCGACTGCTGCAGTGCCTGAAACAATACAGCGGAGAGGAGGTGAGGAAAACACTATTCATTATAGCACCACATCTCATCTTTAACAGTCGTAAACTGGTCTAAATCTATGATTTTGTCTCACAGTCATTCATGACCCAGAACACACCTAAACAGAACGAGCACTGCTTGAAGAACTTTGACCTGGCTGAGTACCGGCAGGTTCTGAGTGACCTGAGCATCCAGATCTACCAGCAGCTTGTTAGAATAGCCGAGAGCATGCTCCAGCCCATGATCGGTTTGTGCAGAAAGAGTGTTCTTTACATGCACAACTTTTTAAGAACATTTCATTTAAAAAACAATGAATGTGAATATTACATTTAAACTAACATAAACTAACATCTTCTTTCCCCCCAATGTTAGTGTCAGCCATGCTAGAAAGTGGCAGTCTGACTGGAGTGAAGCCCCTGGGGTACAGACACCGCTCCTCTAGCGTGGACTGTTACAGCGATGGCCCGACAAGCTACACATTGGAAGCTCTGATCAAACAGCTCAGTCAGTTCCACACGATCATGTGTGACCATGGTCTGGATCCTGAGATCGGCGGCCAGGTTGTGCGCCAGCTCTTCTATTGCATCAATGCTGTGTCACTGAACAACCTACTGCTGCGCAAAGACATGTGCTCCTGGAGCACCGGCATGCAGCTCAGGTACTGAACCATGTGTCATACTGTACTACACCTCAGGTACTGGACTATGTGTCACACTGTAAAACTCCTCCGATGCTGAATTATGTGCCAGCTCAAGTATTGAACCATATATATACTGTAATGCAGAATCAAGTATTGAATTATGTGTCGCACCATAATGGTTCAGGTACTGAAACGTTTGAAACTTCCTGGATTGCAGCTCAGGTACTTAACCACAGGGTATTCTGTAATGCAGCTCAGGTACTTACCCATGTTTCATATCATGATGCAGCTCAAGTACTGAAACATGTTTCACACTGTAATGCATCTCAGGTACTGAAGCATACAGTATGTCATTGATTTTAAGATGTATGTGATACCTCGGTAAAACCAGCTGTATATCCTGATGATCTAGGTACAACATCAGTCAGATGGAGGAGTGGTTGAGGGGACGCAATCTTCACCAGAGGGAGATTATGTTAACCATTGAGCCGCTCATCCAGGCTGCTCAATTGCTACAGGTGAAGAAGAAGACATCTCAGGATGCTGAGGCCATCTGCGCCATGTGTAATATTCTGAGCACACAACAGGTAGGAGTGCCAAAACATTTTCTATTCACTCACCTCGACATCTCTGAGTGAAGGAACTCAACCTGCACTTTTACTTCCACAGATTGTGAAGATCCTGAATCTGTACACTCCACTGAACGAATTTGAGGAGAGGGTCACTGTGTCCTTCATCAGAGACATACAGGTACACTAGTGTAGCACAAAACAAGCAATGTTGTCGTCTGTATTATGCTTTAAACTACTGTACAGTGCTGCTGAGTTCATGAATCTGCTTGATCGGCTGCAAGACACATCATTTTAATAGGTTATTGTTTCTATAGTAACAGCTTACACATTACACATGGATGTGTTTGAAAGACCCTTCATGTAATCTTAGATTAAGAATAAATGGATTTAAATGAATGATGTAGTCACGCTGTCATAGCGGAGGTGATTATTTAATATTCGTGGATGAAGTCTTCAGTGTCAGCACAACAGTTTTCTACTACATGACTTTGGAATGGTAACTTCAATAGTAACTTACAGTAGATGCACAGCACTAACTATTTTTCCTATTACAGCGCTAAAAGATAAAACAACTTGAGATAGATATATGCAATAAAATATACGCAAGTGTCTAACTTGCAACTTTTTCTCCAATGTGAAATATTAAAAAGAATAATATATATCTTTATTTGAATGTTAACCCCAAAATGTTAATACACGTCATCTATATTTTTTATATACTGTATATTGATGTATAACTGATCGCTGCAAGTTTCTTCTTCCTGTCTGTACAATGAATAAGAGAGAGATGCTTTATTTCCAGAACCTTCTACAAGGACGTGTAGAGAACAACCAGCTCCTGGTGGACACCAAGCACACATACCCTGTGCTGTTCCCTTACACTCCTTCAGCTTTGAGCCTGGAGACCCTGCACATCCCTGCCTCTCTCAACCTGGACTTCCTTGTCAGAGTTTGATGTCTCTATGTTTCTTCTGTGTATCTCTCTCTCTCTCTCTCTCTCTGAGCTCCACCGAGTCAGCCTGGGAGTAGAGTGGAGAGCTAACCTCATGCAGCACAGCCTCAGCAACCAAAAAAAAAAACACCCTGACAGATCATGACAAAGCAAAGCAAGAGACTTTAAAAAAAAAAAAAAGTACAATATTGAGGTGCTTTCTGTATGTCAGAGCAGGTGAATGATGCAGGTTATTGTCCACTGGTTACTCTTTGGGGTGAAACAGGCAGGTATTGTCTTTAAAATGTGTGTAAGAGTGCTGGAGAGAACACTGGAGACCATAAGATTCCTTGCAGATTTCTTTTATTCTTTTATAAAAGTTTGGTCTAGTTTTCCACACTTTCACTCCTCAGTCCTAAAGTTCTAAAGTTTTCATTTTTTATGATTTTTTTTTAGCCGTCAGGTGCATTGCAGACACATCTGTACAGTTAAAGATCAATTTTCCCGACCACAAGAATGCCATGTTTGCAGTGAATTCTTTTTTTTCCAAGTGAGTTGCAGTGAGTCCAATACAGCCAGAGTCTCCCAGCCAGGATCTCTATTACCCACTGGTCGAGAATGAGTGAGAGAGGCATTTATATGGTGTTGCAGAGAAGAGATCTAGGAGACAGGACAGGATGTACTAGATGCAAACTTTTACACGTATGATGAGAGGTAAATGTATGTGGATACGTGTGTTTACGTGTGCTCATGAAATGCAGGAATTAAGAGACACTACCAAGGCTACTGTAAACAAGCAGGACTAGTTGCCGTTCCTTATTTTTTTCCCATTCTCTTTTTGTTATTATATCAAATTGTGTGATCCTGAACAGTGTGGCACATGAAAGTCACATGATTTAGTTGCCCAGAAATCTAATTCACAAGGCAAAATAGTGGTAACGTTGGTAATATAACCACACAAGAGTGAGTTAGTTACGCCTCACAGTATGACACATCAACATGAAGTCTGTTAAGTCAATATGAAAGCCAGGTTTATTTTCTCCACAAATATTTGTTTGTCTACCCCAGATTTTAGATGAATTTATAGTAACATTACAAAAACATGGTACATTCTTCTGCAAGACAACACTTACATTAGCTGTATAGTAAAATCAATGGCAATCTTCAGAATTAACTGCTTAAATACAATATTATATTATAGTAGATCATGATGACCCATTATTACAAAATTAATATTTAATATTGGCACATGCCTAAATACAATTTGATAAAGCCGCAGCACTTTTACTGTACATTTGGCAAAATGTTTTTTGTTTGTTTGTTTGTTTTCAATTATTTTGGAGTGCAGAAGTCTTGAGCCATCCCTCATCTCTTCATATTTCTCTTCCAAAGAGCTAGACTTTTTGTTTTTTTAATGTAGTTTGAAGAATAGTTCTTTAGGCTTCCTGGAGGACTTTTTTGCGTTTAGTTTTCAGTCCGATCCCTGCACCTGCCCAGTTTCAGAGAAATGTTTTTTTGTTCGTTAAGCCACACAGTGACCCAAGAATCATTTAAACACTCATAGGTCACTGTGTGGCATGGACCAGTGAGAAGATGGACCAGGTTCAGATGATGACGGATGATCAGGCCAGTGATTAGTATACTGGTGATGCTGAATGCTGAGTGATTAGAACAGACGAGAGGAGAAATGAGCTTGCTGCTGGGGTTGTTACATAAACATCCAATTTTTTAATTGTATTCTTAGGTACTTTGCAGCCTGTCACAGTAAAACATTTGATTAAATTTCATTAATTTTATCTTCTTTATTTAATTAATTTAAATATAGTTTGATTTAATATGAGGAAAAGAGGGGCAGATCAGGATTTTTGCACAGTACAGTATATTTTGTGCCATAACAACAGGGAGGGTGTAAATAGCACAAATCTTTTCAGGGCTTGGTTAATTTTCTCTGTTTCTCATCTTTCTGACATGAGCATGGGCAACGGTCTCAGTTATGCCACAATATACCTTCTATAAAGGCAATAAAAATAACTCCATTGTGGATTTCAGTGTTGTTCTCGTACATAATGCAGGTGTAAATATATAATGGATATATATTTACATTTTGGATTTTTTTTTATTTACAGATGATCTTAAATCCCTCTTATCTTAGGATTCATTCCTGCCTGCTTATTACTTTAATCTATTTTAATTTAAAGGTTTTGGGAAGGTGTAGTTTAAAGCACTGTGATGAATACTATCACTTAAACATGCATAAATGTTTAGATGTATTTAATTCAAAATCTCATCAAGTGCTGCAGGAATGTTTCTGTGTTTTGCCAAAAGGCATGTTTTAGCCAAGTTTAGCTGCTGGGGGGCAGCAGTGCTTTCATACTGGATGGCTCCTGAGTCCATCTTTTGCTGAGGATATGTGTCATTGCGCTATGTAGGTTGAAACTAACAACTAAGACTCTTCACAGAAAAACCTTCTACCTGATTGTGCATCTCATTACATGCTCTGAGAAAACTCTATGTATATAATTCAAGGAATATATTTTTTCTTGGGTGTTACTTTTCCAAATCTCTGACCAATTGTCATGAGCTAATGTAATAGTGATGTGTGCAGTCTGAACAAATGCTGAAATTCTGTTCATACTAAAGCCTTGTGGGGAAAAAAAAAAACTGTGTCTTATGAATTTTACTTTGTGATCTCTGAAACAAATTTCACCATCAGGAATCAGACCAGAAAGCATTTCAGGTAGAAAAATAGTTACTAGCCAACGAACCTGGATAATGTCAGTATAGTGACTGCATATATA
>QMIH01000252.1:154669-175603 GCA_003987875.1 Clarias batrachus | reverse complement strand
ATACTTGTAATATACTTAGTGTTAGCCTAGATGAAGTTTTAATATTAAAATGGAACATTTAGTAGTTAAATATCATATTGTCAGTAGGTCAAAATAATCGCAGTGTTGACTTTTTTTTTTTTTTAATCAAAATGTAAAGTCATAAACGAATAAAAAAACATAATATATCTTTAATTCATATATATAAATGTATAATCATGGGAGAACTGTAAATCAATAACTTCAGGTTATAACAGGTCATTACTTTCTTAGAATATCGATGTTGATTCCTTTCCCATTAACTACATTTATAATGTATAATAAATAATAAAAGGTTAAATATAGGAACAGGGAGCATTATCCTGCTGTTGTGGAATATCCGTTTTCCACAACAGCGGGATAATGCACTAGTAGTGTTACTGTCTACTGTTACTGGGATAGTGGTACTATCTGTATCACTATTTGGGTTGCTGCCTAAGTAACATCCACATGCACGCAAAGGCCGATTTTTTTATTATTATTATTATTTATTTTATTAATACCAACTAGCCCCTGTCCTGTGTCTACCGAAGCATCAGATTCCATGATTAGCTAATTGCATAAATGAATGAGTCCTCATGCTACAAATAAAGCCACCAATGAGTGCATATTAGACAGATGCATCATGTTGTATGTATATTTTTTATTTCTTTATTTTAATAATAATTTTCTACACCATACAATGATGCTGAAGGCATTCAAAATATTACACAATCTCACTTGAGGTTGAGAAGTGTCTGCTAATTAAGCACTCTGACATGTTATTAACCAGTGATTTCTGTGGCTGATAATTTCAAATAAATTTCCCTGCAGCAAGAAATACTTTAGATACAAGTGTACATCCATGGCCAAGAATGACACACATGTTAATTTTCCTCAAAGTCTGCTGCTTCAGTGTTTTTAGATCTTTTGTCAGATGTTACTAGGATGTACTGAAGGATAATTACAAGCATTTCCCAAGTGTCAATAGCAACAAAGAGGCCACATCTCTCCAGGAAAAACATCAGGAACAGACTGATGTTCTGCAAAAGGTAATTTTGCCTAAGAACAGAAGTAGATCATGGTTTTCCTTTCCCGAGATGTTACTCATGACAGCCAGTTTCATCCAGTATTGTTTTTTGCAGATACTGTTCTATACATTCAAGGTACTCGCAATTTTCATGATTGATTGACCTTCATGTCTAAAAGTAATGATAAACTGTTATTTCTTTTATTTAATTACATAATTTCATTTGTTATTTTATAGTTTGGATGCACTCAATGTTGTTCCACAATATAGAAAATATAACAGAGAGAGAGAGAGAGAGAGAGCAATCTATTAAATAAGAAGGTATGTTTAAAGTTTGGCTTGTGCTGTATCACTGTGAAATTTTATTTAGATGTTATGAACGGTTCAGTTATTTATATGCATTTTATTTGCATAACATAAAAACACTAAAAAGTTAAAAATGGGTAAAAGTTTAAAAGTTGCTAGGAACAAACATGAGTGGAAATGTAAAGGGAATGAACATATCACAGTGTGTGTTATGATTGATTTTTGTTAATTTAAAGGGGTAGGAAAGAAACCCTGCCATTATTACATGTTATTACATGTATTAGGTTAATATAGTTACTATCCCTTTTTACTGATTATTTGAATTGAATGCTTTTAGGGTCTATAACACTCACACCTGTGGTAATGAAAATAAAAACTTGGAGTTTGGGTGTGTAAGTATTCCTTAAATTAATCACATAATTTAATTGCAAAAAAAAAAAAGTCAACTAATTCACAATGGAGAAAACATGTATAATTAATTTATACCTTGTACAAAAGCGATGAGCCATCAATCATTCCTTTTTTAAATTATGAAGAATAAATTTACAAAATGGGAACAATTGTTTTGCTGTGAAAGGCTGCATGTGCCTAAAGATGTTACAGGGACTAGACAGAAAATCAGAGCCAAAAACGTCCTGTAGGAAGCCTGAAGAACTATTCCTCAAGACTACATTAAAAATACAAGAAAGTCTGCTTCTCTGGAAGCAAAATATGAAGAAATTAGTGGTGGCTCAGGACTTTTGAATGGTAAAGTATATCAAATTCCTACAGTATATGTCTATATATTACATATATTGGAAATGTCCATAAATTCAATTTCTCTATGGGTTATCACTCTGAGCCATGGTGTGCGATGTAAACAAAATGCATTCACCAGCCTGAGGTTCTGTGGCTTGAAAAGGAACGCAAATGAGTAAGTCTCGTGCCAAAACTGTGAAACACTTTTAACCCTGGAAAATAACCCTTGAGTCCTGTTCGGGTGCGTTATGATGAAAACAGTCACATTTATCCAACTTTAGTACCCCTTTGTGCACTATGACCTAAACAAAGGTGACGCACACAAGTCATTTGTGCAGATGCAAACACACACACACACATGCTCTCAATTAGCAAAGCAGTATACCAGGCTTCAACCTAAATTCATTGTGCATTAAACCAAATCAAAGTCACTTATTAACTTATTATTATTACTATAAATTATCAAAATTATTATTATACATTGTCTCAGCATTTCATGCGACATTGTTTGATTGCTTGTCACTTAAGACATTTTTTTATACAATAAAATCAATTAATTAGACAGAATACTCAATAGTTACAGTACACCCTTCTATGACCCCCAAACATGGCAAAAATATTACGCTATGCAATTTAATAATGTGTCAGATATGTGATTATATTTTTTGCACTATTCTTCTGTTCGTTTACTAAATATGTGCTTAAGAGTTGTCTGAAACATATTTTACAATTAAAATGGGTTCCAAGATACACAACGTCAGAGAAACACTTAATAGACAGAATATAGCAAATATCATAGTTTCAAATTGAAATGCCAAAGTAACCTAATGAATCAGTGTCGGTTTATTTCTTAATCATATAACTTTTGACTTCCTGTGACATTTAGGTCACAGCACACTGTAGGTTACTACATAGGTTTAAAACCCCTGCGTACAGTATGTGTCCGATGCAGATTAATCTACATATACAGTACTATAATTACATTTTACACAAGTCAAAGCTACTGATCTACAGTGCATGCAAACAGACATGCACTGCACTTAACCTCCGTCTTCCTCTCTCACTCTGTCTCTCCCTCCTTTTTTTTCTTTCTCTCTCTCTCTCTCCTCCTGTTTGTGGCTTTTTTTCACAGAGCTTTTGTGAAAGTGGCTTTGCACTCCTTCCCATCCACCAACACAAAGCTAACGGTTCCAGACGAACGCAGAGCGCTGCTAAACCCTGTTCTCTCTGGCATGTCTTCTGCTCAGTTAGTTACCACAAATGAACAGGAAGTCATCAGCTGTGCAAACCATTTCCAAACTCATGAAGTAAACAAAACCTGTAAGGTCACGAGCAAGCGTCCTAGGCTCTCAATTAATCCTCTGGCTGTACCTTTTTTATGTCACCTCAGCAGTTTTTAGCTTGTTTTCAAAAGGTTATTCGCTGACAGTTCTCACCGTCTCGAGCTCGTCTGCACGTAACATGTGGTGACCTGACAACCTTTTCTTGCTTGTTTCATTTCATCTTTTCAACATATGGCTATCGTGCCAGATATCTTCTTAGCTTCCACTGTTATCTTTATTCAGTCCTAAAATCATCTCGTAAGTGTTTTTCTGTTGTGCTTTCTAGCCGTGCTTGTATCCGCTTCATATCCTGCTACATGCGGGGTTTGGCTGACAACAACAACAATAAGCAAAACCCTGTTAGAATTTATTAGGAAAATTCCATTGCATAATGAACTCAATGTGATTGGCTTCCAGCCTTATTTATTTATTTATTTATTTATTTATTTATTTTTATTAATCTCACTAGAACTCAATCTAACCATCTTTCACGGATTATTATTATTATTATTATTAGTATTATTATGGGAAATAAAATGATACATAAGGAACCATTACAGTCCACAGAAAAATATATTAATTCCATTAGAAATATGTTCTAGTGGTGTATTTTCCAATCGGGAAATAGGAGGTTTGTTTATGTAAGGAATAATGTACTTAAGGTTACCTTATAGAAAAATTATTTAGAACCATATTTTGCAACCTACTTCAAACTTTTCTTTTTTTTTTTGCATTTACATTCGTTTGTCAAGTGGACTCCTTTTTTCTCTCTTAAAGCTAATAAGACAAAATAATACAGCTTGTCAAATTTGAGAAAACGTAATGTTAAAGCTACAGTGGTCTTAAACCACTGCGACTCTTTTAATCTGCATCAGATCATATCAGCAGCTACAGACGGTTTATAGAACGTTTATAGAGGGCATCTCGTACAAGTCCGCACGTACAGTACAGTACGTTATGATGACAGAAACAACAGAGTTGCTTTACAAACCATATGATTTGTCTTGTACTGTAGCTTGGGAATATCGATCGAAACCTTTTCCCCCCTCCCTGCTCAGCACAGAGAATTCGACATCACTGTGCTATAAATGTGTGTAATGGACATTCGATCTTGAGTTATGAAGCTCGGAACCATGAGAACTGAATAGCTTCATGGAGGATGACCGCAAGCGGAGGATGAGTGATTGGAGGGGGGAAAAAAACATTCCAGTGTTAACAAATGGCAAGCACAGACAAGTGCTGTGTGCAGATAAGACAAGCTCTGAAGCTGTTGTTCAGAGATGATGTGTGTGATAGGGGCCTTAGTGATGGGTGTGTGGTTTCAGGGGGTTTGTTTGACGTTCTCATCCTGTATCGTGAAACCTCTCGTGTATAGCACACTTCTCTGCAGCGGCACTACCGCACGACTTCTCAGCGTCTAGCCGATGCGCTCGGGCCGCTCCAGGGGCCGCCACAGCAGCCGTGAGGTGAAAGACAAGAATGAACCAATCAGTGCATATATGAGAAGGAGATGACAAAGCAGAGCAGAGACAAACAGAGCAGAGAAAGAGAGTGTGTGTGTGTGTGTGTGTGTGTGTGTGTGTGTGTGTGTGTGTGTGTGTGTGTGTGTGTGTGTGTGTGTGTGTGGGGGAGTTGTGCTTTACCCCCTTTCCCTGCCGTCGTACTCGCGTTCACATCTTTGAGAAGCTAACCACAGCGAACGCCCACGGACGCACTCGAGAGCACAAGCTCGGCGCCCCGCACCCCGCTCACTCCACCCAGTTGTCTTTCACCCTCTCATCACTCTCTCCCCCACCCCCGTACACAGCATTTCCAGCTCCTCAGTCTCTTCAAGCTTCTTAAGAAGTTGTAGTGTTTTTAGTCACTATTACAGGTATAGATTTTCAAAGAAGAAAAATTACTCAGTGTAGTTCATTTATTAAAGTTCCTGAAAAGGGGCCAATGGCTGCAGCTTCATTTTTGTGGTCAGCATAAACACAAATAAACAATATGCTGCTCGGGATATAGTTCTTAAAAACAACAACCGTAATTAAAATATGGAAAATGTTGATCTTTAAAACACTTTATATTGATATTACTCTGTGGTTTACCATGGGTTTACTATAACTTTTTTGCTAGTAACCGTTCTACTACTCTGGTTCAACTTTGGTGTATTGTGGTTAACCATAGTACTTAAAGGTGAGCATGACTTTACCATAGTTTTGCTATGGTACACTTTACAGTAACCATAATATTCCTGTGGTTGAACATTATTGTACTTTATGGAAACCATAATGCTACTGTGGCTTTACACTGTTACTTTACAGTATCCAGAACACTACTGATGCTTACTCAAGTCGTGCAAAGTAACCTTAATGTTTACATGGCTTTACTGTGGTATTAAAGATAAGACTACCATACCACTGCTATAACTTTATTAATAAACTTTATGGTAATCATGAAACTATCATGATTGTACTCTGCTACTTATGTGGTGGCTGTAATGCTTCAATGGGGTAATTGTAGAGCATCATGGTATGGCTTTATTGTGATACTTTATGGTAAACGTGGATTTGCTGTGGTATATTATGGCAAACATGGCACTGCCATGGTTTTTCTATAGTACTTCAGGATAAAAATGGCACTATCATGGATTACCTGTGGTACATTATGGCACATAAATGTACACATATGGTACATCTGCGTTACTAAAACACTATCATGGTTGTACTGTGGAAATGTTTGGCGACTCGGTTACTTAATGTCGTCATGCTCCCATACTTTTACTATGATGCTTTGCATTTTCCATTTATCATGTTATTTTATGATAACTTTAAGCCTAGCATGGTTTCGCTATAGTACTTTATAATATTTTTGATGTTAGCATGAATTTACCATGGTACTGTATGTTCTGATAATCCTGATGCTATGGTTCTTCCCTGTTAGATAGCTTGGGTCAAAGCACAGGGTCAGCCATGATACAATGTCCCTAGAGCATTGCTTATGTCATGAACCATGGCAGCTTGGTAGTGCTACGGCTTGAAACCTACAGCTGGTAACCCAGAGCGTTAACCACTGCCCTGGTATTAAAACATGCGTATCCAATAGTATGTCATTGAACCATGCCACTAATATGGTTTTACTGCAGTACATCGTGGTAATAATGACGCTACCATGGTTTCATTGCAGTACAGTACGTCCTAAAAACTGACATAATAGATGAAAGATCTTTTAATGTACAGTATAAGGATTTTCCATATATCTCCATATATCTCCTCTTACAAACATCTTCCCATGATGCAACTGTGTGCTGTTTATGGTTTACCTGTTTCTGAAAATATAGAGAAAGCGGATAGTTTGCTTTAACTTTTATGAATGTTGCTTTGACCTAAATTGTGTTAACTTTCACTGGATTTAATGCAAAAAAAAAACTCAGTAAGACAGAAAATGGTATTTCAGGGCAGTTATCAAATGTTTTAGCCTTAATTCTTTTAACAAATTTGCTATCTAAAAACCATGATGACTCAATCGGAGGGCATATCTTGCTAGATTTTTGTTCAGGTATCAAGCTCACTTCAAGCGCATATTTAAATACAGCACGAGAAAAATTTCCTAGTAATTCTAATATCAATTAAGCACTTTTGAAAAATTCATTTATTTTTACAGATTTGGACTGTTTAAAGAGAAAGTTTATCTTTTTTTTCCCCCTCATTATAAATTTTCCTGCTTTCCTGCACACGGACCATGAAGTTCATCACCTGGAACACGAATAGAATATAAGTAAACAAAGTCAAATTCCACAATGAAAATGCATTCCAAATGAAAATACAAAATACATAGTGCAATATGGCATAATGCCAACTGTACAGCTAAGAAAACCCGACTACATTTTAGGTGCAAGGAAACGATATTTACAGCACGTTCCATGTGCCTCATATGAAATGAGTCAGTTGAGTGTACCTCAGAAAGCTAAAGTACGTGAAAAGAATTAGTCATGCCCTGACAAATGATTTTAAGCAAAAGATATTGATCTGAATGGGAGATTGCAGGTGACACATTGGGACACCACCAGACCCCTTCCTGCTTTATCATACAGAAGATGCACTTTACAGCAGGTTTACAGAAGAACAAAACTGTTCTATCCAAAGTGGTCGAAGTTTTTATATAAAACATAAGTTACAAATAGATTTTTTTTTTTTAAGTACGACGTGTCCTTTAATGAGGAGAACAATTAATGATCGGAATATTGCTGCGGTAAAAGTGGAATAAATCATTTCATATGCCGTTAAAGGAAAATCTTCAGCTTTGTGGTGTTGACGATCCGTTTCAAGTGTGGCCACATCACACCCTACACCGCAAAGTGTTTTATTCCTTACATGGTGATTGGTGCAGAGAACTTGCGCCCCTGTATCTGGAGTGAAAACAACAACCAGCATTCTCTGTTGACACAGGAAGTATACAACTCGTAACCGCAGTCTCGACTTTCCACATGAAGTCAATCTTCAAGTATAATGCTTCGGTTTGCTCAATCTGACCACCGACTTTCCAGAAAAGATGATTTCACAGCGTGTGTCGCTTCATCTTTCGCCATGATTTGTCATGTGACCAGCTTGTAGCTTGCTGTGCTCAGTTCACTGGAAGATCAGAGATGTGCAAAGTAATTCCTCCCTTTACGTTGGCCTCATTCTGATGTAACCCCAATTACCAGAGGTGACAGGAAGTGGGCTGGAGCAAGTTACCGCTTGTTTTTGTTTTTCAGATTGGAGTGTTGAGAGGAGACTTGTTTTTTTTTATATTATTATTATTATTATTATTATTTCACTTTTGCTTTAACTTTCTGCACCTTAACTGTGTAAATGCTGGGAATGTGCTTAAAAGTAGACATTTCATGTACACGAATCAAATATGATGAGAACGCCAGACCTACAGTAAATGTCACATATTTCTGTACATTGCTGTTTATTTGCTTGATTTTGCATATTGAAAACGTACTTTGTACCGACCTTTCTGGCAACATTTTCAGCTTCTATATATTTCTTGTAGCCAGTTTACAGTCTTTTTATTCTTGCTTTAGGATTTTTCTTTGAGGAGTGATGTCCAAGTCCATGTGATGTAATCCATGTGTTGTAATCTCTATTCTCTTTACAAACCTATTGGACAGATTTGTTTATCTGTACAATATGTCCAGTAACACAAGCGATCACACAACTATGAATCAGAACAGAATTCCCTCCCTCCCTACACAGTCGATTTTTTCCAGGTTTTTTCTGCCAACAAATCTTTAATGACTGTGCTTATCCTCCTACATCTGGTTGTTTCAGAATGCCTCATGCCTGCTGGGTTGCATATTTTTATGATGAGATTGCTCAATCTGCTGCTCATTTTGTGCAAGCATGGCTGCACAGTGGACCGGTTTGGTAGTGATGTGATGGATAGGTTTTGCATTTACATCTAACCTGTCTATGAATAGTTCTCTTAGTACATACGTACAATTTCTCTGTCTTTCAGACCCAACTTGACTTGAAATGTTCTTTACCTTTTTTTTTTTTTTTTTGTAAATGAAATTGGATTTGATTCATTTCAGACGATTATCAGCAAACAACTGTGTTTATATTTCCGGTAATTCAAATAAAAGTTTAATTATCAGCGGTGTTAAAAACTTTTGCATAGGTTGTTACAGTATAATGAGAACATGCTTTTAATACAGGACACTTTTAAATATAGTTTGCACTCTGATGTGCTTTATAAAACACTATGAGTCATAAGTTCAGTGCATTGCTCATTTTCTTCATAGCTGTTGTTGCTTGCAAGGCACATGTTGGTAAACCAGTCTGTTTCACTTGCTGAGGATTTCTGACTACACAAACTTCTGTATTTTTTTTTAATGCATATGTATTAAACAGCAATAGAAAAAAAAGTTTATATTCGACCTCTCTTTATCTCTTGCTCTCTCTCTCTCTCTCTCTCTCTCTCTCTCTCTCTCTCTCTCTATCGCTGTTTCTCTTCCCTCTTCCTCTGCTCTGTGGTGTAAATACAGCACCACCAGCTCACTCACGTACATTCATCTCTCACGCTGCAATGCTGTGCTGCTCCTTCTCTACTCTTCAATCTCTGTGAATTTTAGAGACCTACAAATGGCAACTCTTTTCTGGACGATGCTGGCGCTCTTTCCGTTTGTGGCTTATTCTCAAAGTGGAGATGATGGTAAGAGATTGCTTTTTTAATTTTTTTTACTTTTTTATTATCTGAGTCAAATGCTGTGAGCAGATTACTAATTTATTATAAGGTACTAAGACATGTTTTAAAGTCAGGAACAAGTAAAGTCAAGCATAGCATGCAATTTCAGCCTTTACATAATCTGTAAGGTTTTTTGATGTAACAAAAGTGAACAAACATAACATTTTTTTGCTCCTGGTGTCATAATTATTGGTTTCTTTCATGGTTTTATTGGTTGGTAAATGGATCACATGGAGAAAAAAAAAATATCATGAAACTATGTATTAATATTTTTGCCGCTTCATCTATTATATTTCCTTAAAGAAATTGTCATCACAGGTCCTCTAATCTAATACTCTTCCTGCTACAGTACATGTTCATCTATAAGCATTCTTCATTGCATTATTAGCTAATTGGTTGTGCATATTCTCAAGGACATTGCATTTTGCATTGTAATTCCTGATCTGTTTATCTCCAAATATCCAAATCCAGAAGAGCTCAATGACCCTGACTGCTGGTCGTTGATGAAAATATCACAGTCCAGTATCATTTGTGTTCTGAATGAGGACGACCTCGAGATCTATGAGACATGTGCAAAACTTTGGTACGCTGCTGTTTCTGGAATTTCTGTTCATTTTATCTTGTAAAAATTTCTAGCAAAAATTGATTTTTTTTTTTTTTTTGGTCTTGTCTTCAGTCCTTTTCCATCCAGTTACAACAGTTCCAAGTGTTTCAATGCAACTATGGAAGATAACAGGTTCACTTTTCAGCAAGTGAGTCCTGTATCACGGTACACCCTGCACTTGGACTTAAGAGAAGGACGACACCAAAGAAAAACGTTCAACGTTAGGGAAATTGGTACGTTTTGTCCACCTCTTCATTTGCTGATGCTTGAGTGACTGATGAACAGCAAAAGCATTTGTCTTATTTGTACTTTGCAGTCAAAATTCCAACGCCGCAGATCGAAAATGCTACGTATAAGCTCGATGAGGCTGTTATATACTTAAGATACCTGCATGACTATGTCAAACAGCCTGAGTTCCAAGTGGAATTCTGGGAAAACCATTCCACCAATAAAGAGGTGACTTCAGATTTCAGATTTCAATAACCTCATACAGCACATAAAAGTGGTATCAACATTTTATCTAACATACAATAACCTGCTCTTTGTGACAGAAAATGAAAGTCAACTACCAACCAATCAGAATAGGGGGAGACAAGCTGAGAGACAGTGACGTATACAACGTACGGGTCAGAGCTAAACCTGTGGACTTTTTCAATGGGAGTTGGACTCAATGGAGCACGGTGAAAAGCTTCAGAGTAAACCACACCAGGCCGAACGGTGAGAGTCCTCCATGAGCACACTCTTAGATCAGGTGAAAGCAAAAGTTCAGACCTAACTCCTAGTGACTTTTAATTTCAGTCTCGTATCAATGACATCAAAGGACACCTGTTATCATTAGAGCAGGGGATAAAGCACTTGGGGGCATGCAATTTTGGCAAAGGATGTCCTTGGTTTTGTATCTTCATACAGAAGCATCAAAGTATGAGACTGGCCAGCCAACATGATTTGTCATTATAGAAAATTAAGCAACATCTTTTGAGCAATCAGAATCGAGAATTTGGCAGCACTGTGGTAAAAGCACTGGCTTTGTGACACACTACATGAGAAACTAGCGTGTGCTTACATAATGAATGGTAGCTGCTATCGCTTTAAATATATTTCTAATCTTTCAGAATAAAACAATCTGTGTGTTTAAAAAAAATTACAGATTATATGACCATGGTTTATTCAAATGACTTTTTTTATTATTACTTTTTTGACTCATTAATTTCTGATGGAGCATCACATCCCAATTCTACCCACATCATCAATTACATTTACTGTACATTTAGGCATTTGGTAGGTGCCCTTATCCAGAATGACTTATATTAGTGGGTTAAAGGTTTCCATCACTATACTGTACATATCATTACACAGGTTAGACAGATAGGTCTTGAGACACTGTTTAAAGATTGCCAGTGACTCGTCTATATGGACATGTGGAGGAAATTCATTCCAACACCTGGGAACCAGAACAGAAATCAGTCTAGATTCTTGTCTTTCCCGATCCCTGAGAGATGGTGGGAGGAGTGCTGGAGGATGGGTGGGAATGTGGTGCACTACAGGGTGTAATAAGTGCTTTGAGGTCAGTGGTTGCTGGGACTTTTTTTTTTGGTTTTTTTTGGCTTTGTAGACAGGCATCAATGTTTTGAAATTTTATGCAGGGAATTACAGGAGGCCAATGGAGAATAGAAGCTTCCAGGCTCTCAAAATGAGTGAAAAGGGCTTTCCGTTTGGACGATGTGTTTTTTTTTTCTTCTTTTTTTTTTGTATAGTCTTTCAGCATTACAATAAAGAGACAGTTTGAAATCACACATGGTTTAATTTTAAATCGAGATTACGATCTTAAATATTGTTATAAATTTGGTATCACAACTGGCGCCAACATCTTTCATATCCTCTAATCAGCTTCGCTTCCTCTAAGTAGTAATATATGTTTCCCTTTAGCCTATTCTTCTATTCATATTTCTAAGATCTGAAGATTTCTTAACTTTTCAGAAGTGGACCGTCCTCCATTTACAGAACCTCCTCCGGTTCTGTACATCCTCCTTTGCTTAGCTCCCATTGTGCTGGTTGTCATCATGTTTCTGATCCTACGATGGAAGAAAGAGTGAGTGCATTTTCAACACAAACATGTGACGTGCCAACCATGTATAAAATGGTTCATTGCCTTGAGTTTGTTCTCATTTTGCTTCTTCTAGAATACTGGCCTACATTTTCCCAGATGTTCCAGACCCAAAGGCCACTCTCGCTCAAATCCACAGACAAAAGGAGGTAAGCTGGATTGAGTTTTATCATGTAAAGGAATGTATATGTGAAATAATTTAAGTTTGAAAAAAAAGAGTGATAAATTATTTAAATAAATAAATTAATTAATTAAATATTTTGTTACAGCGCTCACCTGTGAGTTTCAGCCCCGAAATCTTCAAAGATATCAACATTTATCCAGTGGTTTACAATGAGGAGAAGCAGTTCAGCCCTGGGTTTGGTGATGACCAGGGTGAAGCAACAGAATCCTACAACGATGAGGTTGCAGCTTTGAAACGTTCTTGTCCCACTTTAATCAATGGGAAGCAATACAAAGACGACCAAAGTCTGGATTTGGAGACATCCCAGATGACTGTTAGGCTGCTGGATGAAAGTGCATCTACTGAGGATGTACGCGATGACCCCGAATGCCAAAGTGTAGCGGCTCTACAAAGACATTCTAAAGACGAGACATACGTCACCATGTCGAGCCTTTATAAAACCCAATGAAAATTTCACGACAGGTAAATCTCTCATCTGTAGCTGCTCATTTCATCAGGCTGCTTTACCCACATGGTAGACCTCAGTTAGAAATTATTGACCAGAACCGAATGACCAAATAGCTAATCGAAACAAAGATATGGTTATTATGCATGACTGACAGGTCTTGTAATCACTTACATTATAGCTGACATCCTACATTAATAGGAAACATGGCAACAGTGTGTAGGCAGCTGTACAACAGGCTCAGTCAATCCAGTATTTCTCGCTGCTAGATTTCTCTGAATGTTTAAAAAAAAAAAAAAAAACTCGAACTCCAAATGCTTGACAGTGTTGTGGTATGATTTTCTTCGCCGTATGTGCCAGAGCAAGCCTTAGTGCCTACTAATATGAGTCATCAAATTAATGCACCTCCGAGATATGAGTGGGTGGATTTGCGAAGCAATGAGAAGAGTCGATGCCGATTCTTGTAAAACCACTGAAAGCTAAGCCTTTGCAAACGTTCTTTATTGTGTAGCTTAGTAACCTATAAACATACAGAAGCGATAGCACTACTAGAGAAGTTGCTAGTTATTTGGAATCAAGTAATTAATTCAAATAGTTGCAGCAGCTAGACCAAGTGCTCTATTTCATTTTCTTGATGTATAAAGAAAAAATATCGTCATGCCTTAAGTTGATATGTCAATCGACAGCCACTCACGTATGACAAATGAGCTAAAGAGATAGCTCTTATTTCTTAGGCATTTGGGTTAAACTCCCACCCTAGCTTTAATATATATAAAGAAAAGGAAAGGAAAGGGGGAAAATGATGGTACTTCTAGTTAGTAACCCAGCGTAAGGATATACACTGTCTAATGATAAAAAAAAACTGCAAAGCACTTTTGTAAGTCACTCCGGGATTTACATTTAGTAAAGGATTCAAAGACGTTCCTGACTGCTAACATGACCTGTTTACATGCACTTACATGCTAACATCAACAATGTAGCTTCAATAATGTCATTTCAAATTAGTCATGCTACTTTTGCCATTCACTGCTTTCAGTGCAGCTAGCTCGCTTAAGCTAAGCGCATTTTTTTAAAGTAGGCTGCTGAGCATTTGCTACTAAGTATTATTCCAACTGACTAGGTGATTATCTGTAATCATAACATTTTAAACGTATCATGACTTCCTCATAGCCAAACTCTTCCATTGTGTGCCTTGTAGCTTCTCCTCAATGTTTCTGTTTATTAACATTGCTATAACTATTGATCCTGATAAATGTCCTAAGACAGGAAGAAGTTTAGCCAAAGACTAATACAAAATGATCCTCATATGAGGATCTTACAAGGATATAGACACAATGGAGTAGAGGAAAATGCATAGTCATCCGTCATATGAGAGCAGTGGTGTCTTGAAAGGTTAAAAAGTTAAAACACGAAATGTGACACACACACACACACAGGGAAGACTATTAATTCAGAGAATAAGGGACAGTCTCAAGAATGTTTTAACACGCACCCTACAAGTTGTCTTTCCCCTGGGGAAACCCAGGCACCATCTTAAAGGCTGTTCCATCACTCTATTAGCACAGATGGAGCAAGTGATTTACTCACCACATGGTGTATACAGACTTCAGGGGTAAGAAGGTTCTCAATACAGGAAGTTAAACTGAACAAAATGTGCTGATTTTAATGTAGGCGCTTGTTTTAACATTCAACCCGATCTAAAAGTCACTTGTTACCCACCAGAATATACTTTGGATGCATTTCTCTTCAGTGCGTGTCGATTTCATGGAACTGTATTACGTGCCTGTACAACATGTGCCCATGAAACGTCACTGTAATGCGTCAGCTCAGCTGTGGTTTGGATTTGCCCATTGAATGTTTTGTAGATTTGCACGAAACCATTGGTTTATCTGAAAGAAGAAGTGAAATGCTGAAGCCACTTAATAATCGTAATCACAGTATTGCACGAAGTTGCTGTTAGCATTTTTGGAGTTCGGGCCTTCACAAATGTAGGCACTTGTTTATTCATCACCGCTGATGACTTGTACAGTAATACAGCTGCTAGCCTTAGTCACTGTTACAGTAATCACTGCTGATGCCAGTCGGTACACAGTATTTCTTTCTTCTTTTTTGTTTTTGTACTTGTGTATGGTTTATTTCAGTAAATCAGAGGGAATGTACTTTCACCCAGCTGCACTGATGGCAAAGGTTTTTAAAAGCATTACTATTTTTTAATATACAAATATTAAGGGGTATGTATTCCTATGATTCATAAATAACTTGTAACTGTCTTACAATGTACATTTTTCTCTTGAAATGGACCTCATTTATCAATCTATGTGTAAATGCTATCCAGAACTCAACTTAATGTATGTGCATAAATACCAGTTACAGGTAATTTACCACACATTTTCACCGTAGAGCTGATTTGCATTGACAATTTCCTCCACAAAACTTCACTGATGGTAAAGGTGAAAATGGCAAAAAAAAACACTCAGAACAGTAGAAGGTAAGGCGCAAGCCATTGCAACACATGGTCTACAATAGATATATTGGATTTTTGTAAATAGCATATTTCTTGTGCCACTTTCAAATGATTTATGCATAAATCTGTTTGAATCCAGTTTGATAATGAGGCCATTTAAGTCCTGCCTACTGTCAAGTAAAGGTTGTGGATGATTTAAATATACAGTATTCTCAGGTTTATTCAGGCATTTACAGTGTATCGTACATTGCAATAATCACTTGTACTACTGGCTTTATTAAAGATTTTGCACAACAAAAGACAGCCCAAACCCTAAGACTAAGACTTGTCACAATTTCTTAAGAATATTGAATGGGGAAGTTGAGTAGTATGCAGATCACTCGGCTGTTGAAGGGAATTGAAATAACCTCCTTTTCTACAAATCACTTCTCCCTTTCCATTGAAACTACATATATGTCCGGTGCGTTAAGAAGAAAATGATGATCTAAGCTGTGGCTTGGGGTTGGAGCTAGACTCTGTCCAGGAAAAAAAAGGCTTTGAACTGTAGCCTGAAACAAACCCGATTCAGGTGACAAAGTGGAAACTGTAATCTGTCTTATATTTTGTGGTATTTTTTTTTTTTTTAAGATGAAAACAATAGACGCTGCTCTAAAAGTCACAAACCAATAAGATTAAGAAAAGTACATGCAATTCTTTTTAAAATTTATTATGCTAAGGCATCCTTAGACACTGCATCACATGTTCATTTTTTTTTTAATTTTTTTTTTTACAAAAATTGTAAAATGAAAAGGAAAATATTGTTCTTATCTTGTTAAGGGCAATTGTTTAAAAGTTTGGCATTCTTGTCCAATCACAAAGCTGTGTAGTGTTATAAAAGAGTGCCAGGATTCATATACATGCATGAGCAAATTCTGAGGATTCACCATGTTCAAAGTGCACCCAGTGCTCACAAATCAAGGGACACAGTCCTGAAAAAAGTCAAATGAAAATTCTAATGCTATAGAGCAGCAAAGTGGGTGCAGTGGGCAGCGCTGCTGCTTTACAGCTCCGTGATTTGATCCTGAGCATAGGTTATTGTTTTTCACAGGTTCTTCACCACATGGGTTTCCTCTGGGTACTCTGGTTTCCTTTCATGGCAGAAAAAATAGCCAGCAGACCGATAGGTTTTTATGTTAATAGCAGCGAGAGTAAAGCATGTGTGAATGAGTGACGCTGCACTGGGGTAGAGATAGAATTGGGTCAATTATTATTATTATTTTTTTAAACTTTGTATGACCTGTCCATTGAACCATCTGTCTCTACGCCCACTTCTTTTTCCGTGAACAGTGTGCAACCATCTTTACAGGGGCGTACTAATAAGGGGAGCAAAAAAAAGCAAATGCTTGAAAGAGAAATAATCAAAGGTCAAAATCTTCACGCTTCACAAATATCAACTGCCCCTTTTATACAATCAGCACTTCATAAAAAAAAAAAAATTTAAAAAGACATCACAGTCTAACATTTAGTCGTTATAAATTAAGTACAAAGTAAATACGATTATAAAAGCATCATAGCCTCCAGGATGTCTTCATCATCAAAATAAAATAGACATCGCTGTCGATGGACGCGCTCACTCCACTGTAGTAGTTCACAAACTCCTCTTTTGTGACCTGTAGACAGAAAAGTGGATAAACTTATTTCCACCAAACCAATTTCCCCTAATGTGACTGCATCTTTCCTGATTCTAAAGATAAATATGTTTCCATCACCCATGTTACAGCTACACAGTGGAATGAAAAGATGAAGGAAAAGATAAAAAACTGCCCAACCCTGAGAAAAACATATCGGCGTCCACGTTTGTTCATACGAGCGATCGATCATTTCTGCTTCTTGGCTTCTTCTAAAAGTGTATTTCTCATTTCAGGACCCAAGCAGGTGCGGATCTCAAATAAGCCAGCAGTTAAATAGAGAGAAAGGCTCAGTGTAGCAGGTTAGCCACATCACCTGCCCTTGTCAGATAACAGAGATAGAGAGACGAACACTGTTAACAGCCCTGCTTGCCTGCACTGAGAAATACTGTTACAAATTTGTCTGCTGTGTCCGCAATAACCCAAGAAAAGAGGATCCAGTGCAAGTAAGGAAAGACTTTCGAAGCATTTTCATTTCTGAAATCCATCACACTAATGCTAAGCTGGAAGAAAAGAAAGTACTGAGAAGCAAAGACCAATATCCTGATTCAATCAAAACACATCAACAGGCTGTTTGAGCCTTTAATTAAAGCTAAGGACACAGCCGCGTAAAGGATTTCTGTTGTTCTTATGCAGTAGGGGCGTTCATTTGTTATGACTAGCATGGTTTTATGTCCATTAGCAGCGAAATGAATAAAACAGCAAACATTCTCACGGAAAATCCTGTCACATATATATTAATATATCCTGGTTATTCATATATGTAAGAATTTGAATAAAAAAAATCCTTTCAGAAATCATGTTAATAGTATTAGAAGTGAAAAAGGTTAACGTCAATACAAGTAGTTTTCACAGAGAAATTCTGTCAGGTAAGTATTTTACCAAGCTGGATAGTATTAGCATTGAATATTATAAATGTTTATTGTATTATTTATTTATTTATTTATTATGTCTGACAAGGATGTCAATTTTTTTTTTTCTGAAAGTATGTCATATTAGCGACCTCGCTAGTGTTAGGTTTTAGGACTAAGAATATTCATTATATTGTCACTGATATGACTTTGAATGTTCTTAGAAGCACTGTTAACTTATATATATTATATTTAGATTTATGATATAACTAATATAACCCTCTCAGAAACCTTCCAAGCCATTTCCACATGTTTTCATCGTCAAAGGATTTCCTGGGAGGCCAGCGTTTCCGATGTGAAGCAAGCAGACCGATCATGGCTTTCTAGCTTGATGCTGTACAAGCACTAGTGAAACGCTGGAAGAAGTGTTTAAGTGTATTACAATATAGAGAGAATTTAAGGGAGGGTTTTACTCTCATAACCGTGTTCTGTTATTTTGCATCAAAAGTTCTGGTGTAACCCGACAAGGTTTCTGAGAGAGTTATATAATAAAGGTTGTTCATTATTATATAACTCACTCAGAAGCGTTGTCAGGTTACATTATCAAGCTGGTCAGCATTAGATTCCAAGATTATGAATATTTAGCTTATATAGCTCATGACCTCATATTATCTAAGATGTTTATTCATGAACACACAAAAACAAAATGAGCCATTAGTGGTTTGTAATCTGCAGATAAACGCTAATAAACCACACACACCCACACACACACACAAAGGTGTTACAGTTTTTAGTGATTTAGTTTTGATTGAATCAGGACAGGTACATAATCAAACTGTTATCCATGTTATGATTGATTCTGGTTTGCTGTTTTTTGGTTTTTTTTTAAAAGAAGCTCCATCTGGTAGCACTTTACCACGAGGCAAACTTGCGAAGACACTAAAGTTTCCAGGCGTTTTTCATCATTACAATAAAGTAGATGTCACTGTCAATGGATGCGCTCACACCAGAGTAGTAATTCACAAACTCTTCTTTAGTGACCTAATGCACAAAACAGGGTGAAATTAGCAAACCGTCTTTTACGGAAACTTTCAAATGATTCGCTCTGCTTAATATTCCATACAGTAAAAAGAATAGTGAGAGAAACAGTAATAGTGTGAACCTGCCTTTTAATAATATCCAGCCACGTTTATAATCAAGAGTGACGAATATATTACTAATACCTTCCAACGCACTGATCAACTCAGACATGACCTTTTTTCTGTAGTGTTGGCCTACCTGCCCGTCCTTATCATTAGGAGAATCGAAGCTGTCCAAAAATTTGCGGAAGATCTGCTCCTCCGTCCATTCCCCGTTCTGATATTTGGGGTGATGTTTTACATTATACACTCCTCTCAGATCTTCAACAGTGATCACACCATCACCAGTCCTGTCCAGCTTTCTGAACGCCTGCATGATCACCTCCTTCCTAGCGTTGGACATCGGTGGCTGTGAACACAAACTCGCGTAAACATAACTGGCAGTATCGGAGCAGATCAAACCACGAACAGTGTTCTGCACGAGATGTGAAACATCTTGTAACATTGCATCTTGGCACGTAACATGAATTGCGCACGCAAAAGTAACTGATTGTGTAAAGTGGTCGCCAAAATTATTAAGACAGCATATGGCATATATTATGTTGTGCAAATTAACAACAACAACAGCTTCTGGTGCCATAGCCTGGGTCATCTCCAGACCTAGACCCAATAGAAAACTGTTGTACAATGGTGAACAATAGTAATAGGAGTCAAGAGGCTGTCTTCTGTACATGATCTTCAGGAAGCAATTAAGCAGGCATGGATTGAGCGAGTACACCTCCAGAGTACTGCAGGTGTCTTTTTGACTCTATTCCCAACCGGATCCAGCAGGGTTTGAAGAAAAAAAGCACTTCATACTAAATACTAATTGCTGGAGAGAAACATCACACCTTATTATCTTGAATATCATTAAAACGTTGAATTGCACTTTCCAATACTTTTGGCCACCAATGCAGAAAACCTGTGCTGTATGAGAGCACTTCATTTCTACAAACACTGAGACACACATGCTTCCTTCCCCCTAATTCACAACCTTCTACACTTTGCCCTACTTTGCATTTTGCCCATCAACAGTACTTCAGCACTGAATCGACGCTCTCAGGTCAGCCAGTTGTGCACTTTGCATAATAGAAATCGATGCATACAAAACATGACAATTATACACTATAACAGTCTACACAAGTCTCCTCATGTTGTTACCCTGAGAGTGAGGAGAAACTCATCAAAGTCAATCTGTCCGCTTCCATCCTTGTCAAACTGCTGAAACAGTGCCATGGCCTCATCTTTCTCCATGACAACGCCGTAGTCATTCAGACCCTTCATGAACTCCTTTAGGTCCAGCGTTCTGTTGTTGTCGTCATCCATGATCCGAAAAGCTCTAAATATTAAAAAACAAACAAACAAACAAAAAACATAATGAGCTGTGTGCTCCCAGTTGTTAACCTACTGTATTTATTAAAAGCTTCTTAAATTAATTTCTTAAAGTGACCCAAATACAACTGGGACCCAAATAATATATATAATATATATATTTATATATATTCATATATATAAGTTTAGTTTAATATATATAATTAAACTAAAAAAAAAACTATACTTACAGATGGAGATAAAGATTTTGTGAGAATGCAAACTGAAAAAAAAATGCACCCACCTCATTTCCTTAATTAACATATTTGTACTGATAAGCTCTTTGTATGATGCTCAGTAACAACCTAAGCATATTTTCCAGTGTGCTCTTTAGCTCCTGTTTACCAAAAGATCAAAAATGTTGCTGTAATGTTGAAAACAAATATAACATATCACTTATTCATTCTTCTTATAAATTATTCTCATTATTCTTATTCTCCGCACTTTATCCTGGTCTGAGATGTGATGGACCAGGGCTTACACAGGACATGATGGAATATATATATATATATATATA
>QMIH01000252.1:142864-154069 GCA_003987875.1 Clarias batrachus | reverse complement strand
CTCTCTCTCTCTCTCTCTCTCTCTCTCTCTCTCTCTCGTGTATTATTTATTGCTTAAATAATGTTTATGTTACGCAAATATTTTTTATTGTTATATATTGTGGAGTAAAATATTCAAGTATTAACACAGAATGCATTATTAGTGTCATTAACAGGGAGGCTAAAGTTACATAATTATTAATGTTGGAAAGTTTTAATGTTGGAAAAACAAATCAACCCATGATTTTGGTGAAGGATGGACTAAGCAATTCAGAAAATTCAAAGTTTATTTTGTTTATTGTGTGTGTGTGTGTGTGTGTGTGTGTGTGTGTGTGTGTGTGTCTGCTCTCCTTTCATATGCGTTCACCTGCCGAGGCCTTTAATCCCTGATGATCCCCGGGCTAAACACTGCAGCCGCAGCCGGTCCACAGGGTCCGAGCACTCCTTCAGCTGCTTCTTAGCGTTTATCGCCATCTCCCGGTCATGCCGAGAAGTTCCCGCCATTATTCTGCCTGAAATGCAGATTTACACCAACTACTGAGTACTGATACACACTAACCCCCCCCCCTCTCTCTCAAAGGTGATTTATTGTAATATAGTCATAAGTTTTGCCAAAGCACATAAGTAAATAAATATTCTTAATAAATAAACAAATAAATAAGAAAAAAATAGAATGGTAAAAAATGTATACTTGTGTATATACTAGGATTAATTTTATATATCCAGTATGAGGCTTCGTGTAATAAAACGAGTATGCATTTGATCAGATAAAATCATCTTCATTGTCATTATATACTAGGTTCAATTACATTTTGCATAACATCTAAAAATCGGGGGGGGGGGGGGGGAGAGAGCAAAAAATTTGTACGATGAAACCTAAGGAGGAAAAACTGAAACATGGAAAAGTGCACACTTAATGCTGTTTTAATGCAGTTATTGTGTTTACATTTAAGGAAAAAGCCCTTTAGCATTTTTTTTTAAAACAAATATTTCCTTTTTAGTGTTTAACCAAAAAAACTGTCGTCCAAATGATTTAATGTCATTCATGTGCTACAAGCTGAAAAGAATTGTGGGTAATTCCACTATAACACACTTTCAATTAGGTATTGCAATACATACGCAGAATGTTCTACATGGATTTGTGTTTCTGAATATCCAACTGAATGACGGTGAGGGGAAAACGAGGTTTAACGCGTCTCTTTGGAGTGGGCGGAGCTTAAGCGGGAATAAAAAGATAAAGATAAAGTAGAAGACATGAGAGGACAAAAACTGTTAAATAAACACTGCTGTGTGGCTTTTATATTACTGTAGGTTAGTTATAATCTAATGCGTTTTGTTTTTTTATGCAGTTTTCCAAAAACCCACCTGAAATGATTAAATGTGTTATTTGTACATGTGTTGTCTTGCTTGGAACGGTTATAAAGTCATAAAGTGGCTTTAAAACGAAATGCAGTTTCTAAGTAAACTGCCAGTGCCATGAGACGTTAAGCCAGTGTTTACTCTGCTGCCGGAACAAACACGGAAGTTAGTCATCAGTAGTAGTATTTATCCCCCCCCCCCGTCTCATTATCAACTCGGATCAGAAACACTTGTCTGAAATAAATTAAACAGCAAAACATCATGACTACAAACTTCGAAACGTTTTCTACATTCCCAAATGGTGATAAATTAAAAGAAACTCGCGATGAAAGTGGTGGTTAATGTGTTGGTTACTCACCTGCTGCTGCGTTCTGCGTCTCACTGTTGCCATGGAGACCAAAAAAAAAAATTTCTCGACCACTTCCGGGACGAACCATTTTGTTGTTCAGGGGGATCTCCTTTTACGCACCTTAAACAATTTACCCAAATAATAAAAACAGTCATGTTGTAAAGATCTATGTTTTACAGTTAAAGCACACTATAGTCTGACATGACTGCAGCATTCTTATGCACTTTTATCTAAAAAGAAAAAAAAAACCAGCTGTGAGATTTTATTTGAATTTTTATTGGCAATTTCAATATACAATAGTGTATCACTAGTGAAGAACATTGAGGACCAACACCAGAAAACACATCACAACAATCCAGCATCAGAAGTCAGACGAGTTGTCTTTAATTCACATCGCACACGAAATCAAACACTGACATGATCATGGTCTTACTGGTTCTGTAAGAAACCAATAACCACTTTCAGAAATATACAGTCAGCTAAATTATTAACAGAGTTAAAGGAGTAGTAGAGTGAAGAACAGTTCAACTATAACCAAAGCAGGATCATTTCTTAAAACAATGTCAATAAAAGTATTTAATCATCTTTTATTTCTTAATATGATTTTCTGGATTCTAGTTGGATTTTACTGCATTATCTTCTTTAGAACTTCCAGGTTTATATTTAATTCTGCTTCGAATTTTTTACAAAAGTAAAAAAAAAGTGACAGGGACCTAAATGAGTGGGGATTTTATAAAGTTACAGTTACCCCTTTGTTCACAATATAAAACAACAAGTTACTTGTGATGCCTGTCTGACATGCAGTAAAACCATAGATACATCTTTACACATTTAATAAAAGTAAAATAGTCCTGTCAAAAGTCTTGAGCCACCTCTCATTTCTCCATATTTTGCTTTCCAAGGATCAAGTTCTAATGTATTCTCGAGGAATAGTTCTCCAGCCTTCCTAAAAAAAAAACTTTCCTGGCTCATCTTATTTTTGGCACGTTTTTGGCTGCCATTTTCAGTCCAGTCCCTGGACCTGACCAGTTTCAGAGAAATGTTTTCTGTTTATTAAGCCACACAGTGACCTATAAATCATTCAAGCACAAAAAAATTCCAGTGAATGAAACCAGGAAGAAACAGGTACCGATAATGACAGATCAGCCCTGTGATTAGTATACTAGTAATGCTGAATGTTGAGTGGTTGGAACAGACAAGTGGGGAAAGAAGATTGCTGCTGAGGCTCTCATGTATCTTTGGGTACTTTGTAACCGGTTACTTTTTTTTATGTTCCCATTTCTTTAATTTTACCTGCATAATTTAATTACAGTGAATTAATATGAAGAAATGAGGAGTGGCTTTAAGACTCTTGTGCTGTACTGTACATTCCAGGATAATATAAAACAAAAAAGATTTCTGGCTCACTTTGGGACATCACACTATATATGACATATTTCACAGACGGGAACTAAAGACTGGTCTGAGGAATTGTTTCATGTTTTGTCAATTTATCACATCACACCTGATTTGTGTAGAACTGAGAAAATCGCAATTAAATGTCATTTGGTTGTATTGTGCACATACTGAAAAGAACCCTGTCATTTTATAGTGTGAACATGTGGTTTAGGATGCTGTGAGACTTTTATCCTCATCACTGAAAAGCTGCTTTAGGTTTGATGAGTATTTTGGGTAAGAGAATGCTATTATTTAGCCCTAATGTTGGCTTTTGTGTTTCAGATCGAGTGCAAAACTCAACATGTCTAATTATACAAGTCTAAACTTATCACCTGCATTCGACTGAGAGGGAAATGAAGTGAACCTGTATTTTCAGTGAACTACTCCTTTAACGAATTAAACAAAATAGACATTCAGTAAATTCAGTGATAACATATTAGACTTCATTATTCTTGTTTTGAATTTGGATTTACATATAAATCTTGAAAAGTTGCCCAAAGTCCTTGCTGAAAGATTCACACCAGTACAAATGAACATTTACACTGAATGAAACTGAGGTAATATTCTGTAATCTTCTGTAACCTCATGCTGGCTGTCATTAATGACAAAATAATAATCATTATGATAAATGATCTAAAGAATCCCATTATCTTTACATATTTCACACGTGACGCTGAAAAACAATGCCGCTTATCATCAATTATTATGAATTATGTATTATTAAAAATGAAAAAGCCATAGTATAATGAATTTTTCATGCATTCAGGATGGCAGTGGAGTGATAAACAGCAGGTAACATAATCCTTCTTTTTCTCATGACACATAATTATATAGAAAATAAGGTCACTTTATCGGTGTTCTGACCAAACAAGCAATATTCAGTATGTCAATTAAATATATACATCTAATTCATATTAAAAGGAAAAAAAATATGACAAAACACTGACATTAAATACCACCATTATTCTCTCAAACAATATGTCTCCTATTTTAAGTGACACCAAAAAAAACATAGTAGTGCATGCTTCTCATTTTAACTCTGCACCTGGCAAAGCTAATTTTCACCGTGACCACAAGCCCATCTGCACTGTGCACAAAAATAAATAAAGTCATATTTACTTTACAAGACATTTAATCAGAATAAATATCTAATTTAGTTATGGTATGTGCATGTGTACACAGCCAGCTAGGCTTGAAACAAAACTTTTAAAAGTATATTTAATATTAAAAGGAGAATGCATATTAAATTAAAAAATACTGTACTATGTAGAGTTTTGTACTTCCTTAAGTATAGATTTTCTCCCAAGAAGATCAACTGTCAGCCTTTTCCCATATGAGATAACTACAAACTTTATTCCAGTTTATTTACTGCTGAAACCTTTCAACCTGAGACCTCAAACACTATATAACATTAATCAGCCAGAACACTAAAAAGCAAAACCACTGAGCCCAATATTGTGTTATGGTTTGTGGGATTGGACCCGTTTGTCCGATGCATTTCACGGATGCACGATCGAATTGTGATCTCGGGAATTCAAATTCCTTTCTATTGTTGCCAGCACTGACTTTTTTGCAGCAATTTGTGCTGGCATTATTTTGGGATCTGACCGCATAGCCTATTCTTTAGTCCCTGTGGCCGTTGATGGGGCCTGGATGCCCTAGATGTTGTCCCCAGCTTACTGGTGATAATTGATCATCAATGTTCAATATTCAATTCACCGGGTGTTAGTGTTAATATTATGGCTGATCGTGGTTATATAGAGTCAGACAAAAATAGAGTATAGACACTTCAGAAAAAAAATTGTATGATGTATATTATATTAATATAATATCTTAATAATATTAGTATTATAACATGAACATATGTATAGCAATGCATTTTGTATTAAAATAATTATATATTTTTAAAAAGTTTTTCCTGAAGTGTTTATTAATTTCTTGGGCTGACTGTATTTTTAACATGTCAAAATATACATCTGGGACTAAGTATAGATGATCTATGATAAAAGAAACCCATACCCATGGACAAGTTGTAGAAAACAGACAGGACGGAGCCAGCATACTGGCAGCATTGCATTAGTCTCGGTAGTTGTGCAGCATCATCATCACCATAGTGCTACTTTCACTTCAAGTAGAGTCATGGCTAATGCAGCAGTATCGAATCAGAAGGATTGCAGTGTGAGTCGTACAACTGCTGGCATTATAACCACAGTTACTTATGTGAGAAAGCTGTTATGTTTTACAACAGAATAAAACTGTACATTTTGGACATGAAGAAAAGAGTTACGTAATGTTAAACACCAGAATGGAGTGTTGTGAAAAACAAAAATGAGCTGCAGTTGTGGAAGGAAAACCGCCTTGTTGAGTGACGCCAAGGGAAAATGGCCCGAATTACTGGAGCTGACAGGAAGATTATGGTAACATATAAAAGCATCTCTGGAGCACAACAACCCGAAGCTTGGCATACAGTAAATGGGCTAAAACCAAACAACATTCATCCAGGTTCATGTGTTCAGTTTCAGTAAACCAGTTTCGAAGGCTGATTTGTAGAATGTTGGTACTTTAGAAGTTAGCGGTAAAAGGAATGCAATGAAAATACAAAGGTCTTGTAGTTATTTTAATATTAATTGCACCATGCCTGGGGTGACTCGTTGCTCAGGTCATTCAGAGTTATACAGTGAATGATCACTTAAACAAAGAGCTTCTATGTGTGCACAGAGAGGACAAATCCAGTTTTTGACATGCAGCATTTACGAGAAAAACTGTTTTCACTAGTCCACTGTTTTAAATGCCCTTGCTGACTTGGAATGAGGAGGGTACTGGTGAGGGTAACACACCAGGAGAAGAGTATTAACAGGCAAAGCACACCTCCAATTTCCATCCCACCCTAAATACCATCTCTGACAGGTTCACACAGAATGAATGAATCACACATAGCTCATGGTGATTCTAATCAACACTGTATTATTCCTGTTTGATTTTTCTGTACTTTTCACACCTATTTGATCTTTTGCACCACAACGTCCACTGTCCATGGAAGGTCAAGGCTAACCGCATCGCTTGAAATTTGCCCCAAGATCTAACAAATCAGATGTTTTGCAAATGATTTCTGTAGCTATTTGCAGTTTGCTTTGAACTATATACAGCGCTAACTAGCTACCAAGCTAACTAGCAGACAGTAACATCACAATGTCAGGTAATAATCAAATTATTTCATTGCGTCTGGTTAGTTTTATGTATAAATGCATGTCAGATCGCAATGCCTTTTGGGTAAGCTCCAGCTTCTCAGGTGCAATAATAATAAGCATAATAATAATAATAATAATAATAATAAATAAGCAATACAAGGACCATTAACAATCTTTCAAGTGGAAAAAATTAGGGAAGTCAATGAGGGAGCATTTAAAAAGGATTGGAACAGCATTTTTAGTAGATATAAACTCTTCATTCATGGATACAACATGAATACCCATTACCGTTGTGCATTCACAGCATAATGTAACATTGTACATTCACAAAGGAACCAAAGTCCAAGAAATACTCCTTACGCAATGTTAGATTGAGCAGAAGTTGACTCCAGCTGCCTTTCTTCTGCCAAAATGAGCTCACACATCATCGAAGATTCTGCTCTGTGAGGAGGACATGGAGAGATAACGTCCTCCTGCATGCCTGTAGCATGTGAGAGCGAGAGAGAGAGAGAGAGAGAGAGAGAGAGAATTTATCTCACACATCTATATGCCTCAGCATCACAACATGGCTGTGCAAAAAACAGCTGCTTTTGTGATAAAACCCCCTACCTTATAGTTCTCAATTCTCAAATCTGACTGGTCAAAAAGTGTTGAATACGTATTAATTAAAGCAGGTCGCACAATTGACCTTGTTCAAATCCTTTCTTTATTATTTCTACATTAATAATATAGACACAGACTTGAATTATTGTAATTATCAGTGGATAATTTTTAATATGCTGAAGTATCCTGTGAGGAGCTATTATTTAATAAACACTATCAAGCAGCTCACATGTCCAGGGTTCATGGTTCAAATCTGTTGGGAGGGAGGGATGGGTGGATGGATGGATGGATGGAGGGAGGGATGGATGGATGGATGGATGGATGGATGGATGGATGGATGGATGGATGGATGGAGTGTTCAGTGTCAGAGGCTTGTAACAGTCAGGGTACACCATTTTAAAGCTTAATGCAAGTTGATTCACAGACCTTCCACAATAGGGGCAATTTGGACACGGCAGTTAAACTAATCTTAACTTACCTTAATCTTAACTTATGTTTTTAGGAATGTTATAGGAATCCGCCCTCTCCATACATGCAAGTTCTTGAAGCACGGGAAGAACATGCACATACACAGAGTGCACACAGAGGCCACATCTAATCTGCCAAATACTGTAAGGTAACCACTCTGCCACCGTGATGTCTCTATTCAATTTATTTTCCCCCTATACTGATTGCAGCCACCAAGGTTTAATTTCTGAAGTATACACTAACAGGAAATAGGGATTTAGAAATGGTCAGTTAACTGAAAATATTAATAATATAATGTTATGGTGGAGCTCAGTAAGACTGACATTCACGTAATGTTATGCACGACAAAATTAAGCTTCCTAGTTTATTCTAATATCCTGTTTCATCAGGAATGCCCTACACACAACATGACTTCCATTCTGAAACAGACAGTCAGACAAAGCAAGTGAACATATCAAAAAGCAAACCTGTTGGACTCCATCGAGTCTTCGTTGACTGTTTCTGCATTAAAGTCTAGAGGCTCGGCGTCCTGCAGGAGCTCTATGCGGTCTCTCTCGGACCGTGGGCCACCACCACGAGAGTATTTAGCCTCTGTGGAAGAGAGAGAGAGAGAGAGATGGAATAAACAGGATGTAACAAAAGCCAAGTCAGCACAAGCCGGCACGTAACAGAGACAAATGTGGTCAGGGTACGAAACTTACGTCTGTTTGAGTTGGAGCTGACTGTGTCAGCGTAATTGGTTTCTTTCATTTCAGAGGCAGAGGCCCTGTTTCTGGCTCCTGTGTCGTCTCTCTGATGGCTGTAGCGCTCTCGCCACTCCTGGCACAGAGGGACACATTCAGACATATTTACTGATACCCATCAAAATGACTAGGCGATTAAGAAGCAATTAAACATAACTTTTCACAATATTAATAAGATACCCACGCGGTTACAGGATTATCATCAATGTCAGTTATTACTGGCAGCACAACTCAGGGAGTATTATTCCACTGTAAATTTCCAGAACTTAATTTTTATTTATATACTTTTTTTTCCATTTATAGTAAGGTTTAATGATGTGAAAGGACCATAAACCAGGTTAATCTTGCTATCACTTTTGTTATAAACAGCAATCCCTTTTAGTTCCCTTTGATGTTAATAAAGAAGAAAAAAAGCAGCTTACTACAGAAAAACCACAAAGACTCCTGTGGCAGAAAACACAGCGAAACTGCCGACTACTTCAATAAATGTTAAACACAGAACGCTTAGCCATATTAACTAATACACAAGTTTCTTTGCTTAGCAACAAAGCTGTTTTTTATTAGCTTGTTATTAAACTGAGATGTGTCAACCATGTCGCCACACAAACACATTCATACAAATACAGTGCCCTCCATAATTATTGGCACCCCTGGTTAAAATATGTTCTTTAGCTTCTAAAAAAAAATCAGTTTTGTTCTAAATAACATAGAACCATAATGGAAAAAAGAGGAAATTCCAACCTTTAATTCAAGTGCATTTATTCAGTGGAAAAAAACCCACATTAAGAAATAATTATTTTACATCAAATCATGGGTGCCACAATTATTAGCACCCCTGATGTTTAATACTTTGTACAACCCCCTTTTGCCAACAAAACAGCACCTAATCTTCTCCTATAATGTTTCACAAGATTAGAGAACACAGACAGAGGGATCTTCAACCATTCCTCTTTGCACAATGTCTCTAAATCATCCAGTGACCTGATTCCTCTCCTCTGCACTCTCCTCTTCAGCTCCCTCCACAGGTTTTCAATGGGGTTGAGGTTTTAGACTGAGATGACCATGGGAGGAGCTTGAATCTGTGTGTGGTGAACCATTTCTGTGTTGATTTGGCCACATCTTTTGGGTCATTATCTTGCTGAAAACCCAGTGACGACCCATCTTCAGCTTTCGGGCAGAGGCCACAAGATTTTGCTTTAAAATGTCCTGGTATTTCAAAGCATTCATGATGCCATGCACCCTAACAAGGTTCCCAGGGCCTCTGGAAGAGAAACAGCCCCACAGCATCACCCATCCTCATTCCACTCAGAGTGTTTGTTGCCAAAAAGCTCTATCTTGGTCTCATCTGACCAAAGAACACGATCCCAGTTGAAGCCCCAGTACCGCTTAGCAAACTCCACACATTTGCGTTTATGATTGTGACTGGGAAAAGGTTTTTTCCTTGTTGGCATGTAGATAGCGTCTGATGCTTGTTTTGGAGACTTTGTGACGATGCTATCATTGGTTGCAGTTCTTTAACAGTGAGCTTTGGAGAATTTTTTATTTCTCTTTTTTTTTTCTTTTTTTTTTTTCTCCAGGCTTGTTTACTACTGTTCCAGTTTTTTAAAACTTCTTCTCACAGTAGATATGGGCAGGTGCAGGACGGAGACTATTTTCTTGTACCAATTGCCTGACTTGTGAAGGTTGACACACATCTGCCTTACTTGAATGGTGTGTTCCTTTGTCTTTCCCATGTTGAAGAGTGGATAAGAGAAATGGCCTCTGTGTAACATCATATTTATACCCCAGGGAAGCAGGAAGTGATAAATTACTAATTAAATGTTCCTACATACTCTGATCAACTTTGAAAACTTCTGTAGAAATGACAGAAATACTTCAATTACATTTATTTTCTAGGAATTGTTAGGGGTGCCAATAATTGTAGAACAGGTTATTTTATGAAAAATAATTATTTGTTAGTCAGGGATTTTTATTTCCCCTTAAAATTCACTTCATATTCAAGTTATATTTTTCTACAATTTTCAGTGTGACAATATGCTTCTGCAATAAAAACTGAATTTATTATAAGGCTTTTAACACATCTTAACCAGATGTGTGAATTATGTTTTATTACTTTCATCATTTACTTTTTAAAAATTAATTTATTTCCTTAAGCCACTTTGTAACTAATTTGGAGGTATGCTTGGGGTCATTGTCCATTTGGAAGCTTTAACTTCCTGGCTGACACATTAAGATTTTGCTTTAATACAGTATGTCCACATAATTTTCTTTTCTCATGATGCCATCTATTTACAGTAAAAGTGTACCAGTCCCTTCTGCAGCAAAGCAGCCTCACAACATTACACTACCGCCGCCTTACTTCACAGTAAACATGGCTGAGGCTTTAAAGCTTCACCCTTTTTCCTCCAAATATACCGTTTATCATTATGGCTGAACTGTTCAATTTTTGTTTCGTCAGACCACAGGACATGTCTCCAGAAAGTAAGATATTTTGTCCCCATGTGCAGTTGCAAACTGTAGTCTGGCTTTTTTATGGTGGTTTTGAAGTAATGGCTTTCTTCTTCCAGAATAACCTTTCAGCTCATGGAGGTACAGGACTCATTTTACTGTGGATAATGACACTGCCTTACCAGTTTCTTACATTTCTTTTCCTGATATCTTGGTTGATTTCTCTTCAAGTGTTTTAGGTGTCCCTTTACATGCATCCAAGGGTGCACCATCAATTAACTCAAATGTAATCAATTAACGCATCAGAAGCTTCTTAACCTCAACATCTGGAGATTTCTCTTGTTTAAATAAACTTAGTGTATGTATATTTCCGACTTTGATGAAAGTTTTTTAAAAAAGCATAAAAATTCTCCCTCGCTCGATTCTGACATTTAACAAATGCAAAAACAATATGTTCATATTTATTTATCTAAAACAGAAAAAGATTTAGACTCTGATTTAATGTTAAGAAGTAAAGAAAAAAAGCTTTTGTGTTTTTCTCTGAAATGTATGTAAATACAGTATCTGGTTACACCTGTATATATTTCAGAAAATACAACAAAAATATATATTTTTTAATATATATATATATA
>QMIH01000252.1:71625-142830 GCA_003987875.1 Clarias batrachus | reverse complement strand
AATTGAAGAAATGAGGAGTGGCTCAAGAGTTTTGCACAGTACCGTGCATATGTATTTAGTCATTCATTTATAGACTGATTCTGAATATTCAACATTTGGGTGAGATTTAGTCTAAATAAAACAGTGTAGGAAAAATGGTAGTATTACAATAATAATAATAATAATAATATGTATATTAACTATATTTAGATTTTGTTGTGATTGTTTAATATAAGAATAAAAGAACCATCTAAATATAAATTCAACATCAAGGAGAAAAAGAGAAAACAAACAAAAAATATTTTAACAAATCACAGAGAAAGACAAAATAATTTTTTATAAACTCACTCTTCTTCTGTTCTCCCCGTCCTCGATTCTTTGTCGTTTTCTTCGCTCTGCACCAAATAAGAACACAATCAGTAACAGGGAAAATAATTAAACGCTTCTTTAAAATAAATAATAATTATTATTATTTTCTTGTTATATATTCTTCTAGATCCTAAACATGTCACTAGCCATAACCATGCACTCACCCCTGCGCAGTAACTCCCTGCCCTCATCGATCAGGTCAGAGGTCAACTCATTATCTCCCATAAACTGCTGGAAGCCCAAGAGGTTCAGACAGCGCGTACCAAGGCTTTGATGTATAACAATTCAGGTATCATGGACATGTAAGAGTTGAAAGTGACAATTCATATATTAAAAGGGTTATTTATAAATGTACTTGTTGCTATGGTTATATCTCAATGGGTGTTATCTCTCTATTACAGATTTATTTTATTCTTCCTAATGATAATATTTCATTATGATACAATACTATAAATATGCAATATTATTATTAAATTGGGTTTTTCTCTATATGGATGATTCTGACAGACCTGAAGTATGTGGCAATGCAGAGGATGACGATCAGCATGGGATAATAAATGTAAAATCCGTTGGCAATAAAGGAGAGGACACGCATCGATCCCATGATCTGTGAAATACATGATCCGAGTAAAGAATCGTTTATGACAGGGCGTGATGTTAGGAAAATAACCATCAACAGGGTTGTGTGATACTGTACTTGGTGATGCAGTGCAATCTTCTTATGTTTTAACATAAATCAACAAAAAGTGAGAAGCGGTAAAAGATGCTGCTGCTGAGACTTACTGAAGTGTAGGCCGTCTGCTCTCTTGCCTGGTGAGAGATAGCCGAGTCCATGTGGATGAGACCGAGGAAGTTCAAACACAGGGGCGGGGTCAAACGGCAAAAAAGCCTAAAGGACAATAACAGTTTGGTGTAAAAAAAATTTTTTTTAAAAAAAAGAGTACAATTTAATTTAGTTTAATATAAAGAAATGAGACTTTCTATGCTGTATATACATGTTCTCTCTGAACCTACATGCCACTGAACTGAAGACTGTAGGCGTCTGTTTGATGGTGTGAGGCCAGGTAGTAGTAGTTGAAGACACGGATCCGAAACACAGTGGAGTACACGCAGGTGCACAGGAAGAATATTGTGAGGAAACATGCCATCTAGAGGACAGATCAGAAATATCAGCATCTGAAAACTAAACACAACTTGGGATAAGCAACAGATATATAATGTCGTCTGAAAGTAAGGTCAAAAACAGTAAGATCAAAAAAGGAAAAACCAAACAAAAGGGAAGAAAGTAAGGTCAAAATCCTTTGTTTTTACTATAAAGACATTATGGTTTGAGATCTGTGTTAAAACCACAACACGGCACCTTTGGTTTGTAGCAGATAGGTGTTTCTTATTGCCCATGAATGCTTTGTCAGACTGATTGCTTAAACAATATCTAGTTTAAAGAGCCCTGAGAATACTGCATTTGTTATCAAAAATAATAAACCAAAATAAAGACCAGAGAAAAGCAAGCCATTTAAAAGCAGGGAAGAGAGGGGAAAAATGTTCAGCACTATTGCACAATCACTGTGTTTAGGCAACAATGTGGAATGTTGTTTAAAGAGAGACAGAGAAAGAGAGAGAGAGGGAGGAAAACAGAAACTTCTGGTGTACTAATGACACACCATGGAACAGGTCGGCCAAGGAAACCAACAGCACATGATGAGAGACAGTCATTATGAGAGCTGTAAAGAAAAAACTCGATCCAAAGTAGACATACAGCACAACAAAGCACGCTGCCAACACAACTACGTGTTCCAGTACTTTCGCTCACATAAAACTGGTGTTCTGCTTTTAAAAGTCCATTGTTGTTTTTTTTATTTGTTACATCCAGATGTAGGTGATATCACCCAAATGAGGACGGGTTACCTGTTGAGTCTGGACCTTCTCATGATTTCTTTGGCTTGCTCATCTAGGACAATCTGGTAATTATGGTTTATACATATTTCCTCACACTTTTCAAACTTGTGTCAATATTTTTTATAAATTATAAAGCTCCTTTTTAATGATAATGACCAGTGTTAAAAGCACTATATAAATAAAAGTGAATTGAACTGATATCAGGAAACGAAAGCTGAAATTCTGATTTATCTCAGTCTCATTCAACTTTGCATCTAAAACCCAAATGTTTTCAACGTATAGCAAACGTTATAAACCAATACATGTACTTTAAAAATTAGGATGGGGCTCCAAATCCAATAAAAACCAGGGCAGTATTACGGGTGCATCCATATTGGGGCAGAGCTACACTTTTTATGAATTTTGTATTTGTATTATGAATTTGGGTGGAGATATATATGCCATACAAATTGGGGCAAAGTTACAGATGCATAACAAACTGGATGGTGCTACAGATACTGTGTTGGGCGTATCGATACCTTGCCTCCTGGGGTGGTGCTATAGCTAAGTGCTATTCAGTCAAAGGGGAAGTATAATTAACCCGACACATCTATTGTTTAATTATTTCCATGTATTACTCAAAGCCACCAACAATACTGTGCACAAGCGTGTACATGACCCAACAATCCTCACTGTCCTGTACATTTTGCTTTAAACACAGAGCTGGGCTGGGCTTACCTCGATGTACAGGTAGTTGTAATCTCGTTCTGCGAGCTGGATAAATACAGCGAAGAGAGAGAGGACAGGATGGGTGCTGAAGAAAGTGCACTCTGACCAGACCACAGCCACAGAGAAGAGCGACAGGATCACGGCCAGCACGCGATAAAACCATTGCTTCAGGAAACATTCCCAATACCACTCTAATAAAACACATGGAGCAACAGCACAGCAACAAACAAAACAGAGTGAATGATTCATAAGGCTCCTGTGTATGTACTGCTTTATTCGATTATTTCATTGTTTATAGAAATCTCGCGCTGCTCTGACCTACTGTAGGTGTGTAGATGTAGCGGGTAAACCAGCTTGCGGGTTCTGCTGGCGCAAAGCTGTGGACGAACTGGTGAGATGAGCTGGTCTCGTTTTTCGCAACGTCCTCCAGGTGAAAGGCTTGATCCAGAAGAATCTGCCACTGTACCTGTGTCCGATTGTGTCTCTGCACAGCGTATATCACCTGATGGAGCACATGAGGTCCAAAGAGGAGATTTGTATCTGAATGCTCATTCATTTTTATTCATTTATGTAACCAATACAATGCTTGAGTGAGGAACTGCAACTACATTTCTAAATGAAAACACAATTACAAAACGCGTGTATTTTTCCACACCTGTTTGTGAAGCTTCACCAAACTCCTCTCGCTGGGATAAGTGTTCTGTTTATCATCAAAATCTTCATAGTCGTCCATATTTCTGCCCATCTTCTCCTGATATTCCACAGGACACTGAGGGGACAGTTACAGTTACAACATTTAATCAGCCTGCATGTTATATTATAAAGATAGGTGGGAAAGAAATCCCCAGCTCTATAAAGACGCACTTCACGTATGGCCATATTGACTACAAAATAGATTTACATTCAAAGTATTAAAAATGTTGGCATTCCCCTATAATCCCGCAGGTGGCGTGCTCCAAACTACTCACACGGCACAGTGTCCCCTGTGGTAGGAGCAGCTTATTTGCTAAGTTTGTTTAGAAATGGAGCAAAATCTGAAAACTGATTAACATCGAATCAGACTTATTTCTAAAATTGTGATACTTACAGAATCGTAATACAAATCAAATCGGCAACTAGCTATCATGATAATACTGTATCTGGAGATCCCTGATGATTCTCATCCCTATTATATTATGTTACTAGCCTTAGTAACCTACGTTGATTAGAAGAGAGTTTTCAAAAATAGTTAAAAGGTTGAAGCTAAAAATAATCTGATCAATTTTAATGTAATCAGTGATAATGTTGTTTCAGGTTGAAGCCCACGTACACTAGAACCTTGGATTACGAGCATAATTCGTTCTGGAAGTGGGCTCGCATTCCAAAACACTCATAAACCAAATCATCATTTCCCATAAGAAATAATGAAAACTCAAATTATTTGTTCCACAGCCCCAAAAAATAAATACATAAAAATAATTAATACAATCTATAAAATGAAAATAAAACAAATTAATCTGCACTTTACCTTTAAAAAAAGTACAAATAAATCCTGACAGATAAGTGTTTCCGTTGGTGCGCGCAGGCGCCGTGTGAGTGTATGTGTGTGTGTGTGGAATTAGCCCCTTCCCTCGCCTCATTTTACACAGTAACACTCTTCCTCCCTGTCCCCACCTCGCTTCACAACAAGCGCATAAACACAGAGGAAACAACATTTTAACGGAAAAAAGCGAGACTGGCATGAGCGCATACTAAAGGAATCACTTCAGTTTCACAACAAGCGGACACACAAACACGGAAACACCGTTTTAACAGGGAAAAAAAGAAATCTCTCTGACCTGGCGTGAGCACATACTAAGGGAATCACTGCAGTACGCTGTCAAAATTTGCGGTTTAAAAACTGGCACATAGCTGCTCATAACTTCCCTTCGCCTCAACATTTTGCACAGGTTTAACTTCAGGGAAACACCCAAGGACTGGCGAAGTTCCATTAAATCCTGTCATCTGCCAGTTTTGCGTGATGCCGTGACAAAATGTGGCTGGACAGACATACAGATATGCTGACAGACAGACAGAAAACTTTCTGTGACTGCTTTCATGTCCTCCAATGTATGAAACTTAAAGAGATGAGTGAAAAGGGCGAGTTCTGATCAATTTACAGACAAAACCTTTCTTTCATTTAAATAGACTTTTTTCAGGTTACATCTCAGAATATGTGCATTATGTTGCGTCGCTGTTGCTGTTGTAGTAGTACTAGTAGTATCACTTTTGGTAATTAACGATCTGTTTATAATGGAGTAGCAGAATGAATGTCAGCATGTCTGATCACACATATGTTTCTAGTATATGGTGCAACTGCATTCTGTTTCAGTTTGTGTATACTTTCATGAATTTCAATGCTACATTTCAAGCATCTAGTGATGAAGCCTTTACAGTTTTAACACCTTTACAGTTACACCTCAACAGTCCAGAAAACACATGAATAATATGAAAAACCCACTGAATGTTTTATGTGTGACTCACTTATACACACTTCTTACCTTTCTAAGGATCGTATCGACATACTTTCTGAAGGGGTGGTTGTACTTGATGGACTCGTTCACCTTTCTCACTTCCTGTTTTACACACAAGAAGTAGGTTTGTCATAAATTATTACACAGTGACAGTCAATATATTGATTATATCAGGAAAGACAAAACTGTTACATTACAAGTGGATACATGATCAGTGCATCAATGGACAATAAAATCAACCCGTATTTACTGTAAATTTATTAATTGGTCATTCTCACAAATAAATAAATAAAGCTTTAGTACCGAATATATTGGTTAGAAATTAACATAATGCTGTTCTGCAGGGCTTTAATAAACATGCACTGCCCACCTCCATGACATCCTCCAGGTTCTCCTCTGCGTCTGCTTTCTCTGTCATCAGCTTAGCTGCTTTGAAGTAAGTCTTGATGAGCAGGTGTCCTTGTTTAGAAGCTTCCCAGTAAGAGCGTGGGATTTCCACCAAGCCGTAGCCCATCAGCAGCACCAACAGAAACAGACCCCACGTGTTTGCTGCTGTGATGCCGATCGTCTGCAGCTCGTACCTGGACAAAGGGTGAGTTTAGGTTCCATCATAAACCACAGTGAGACGAGGCCAGTGTGTAGGCTGCAAGACTGCTGAGGTCCTCTTACCAGGACAGACTCCACTGGGGATGTATAGCCACGTAGATGAGCAGGGAGCCGAAGATGAACAGGTAGGTGCCGTAGTAGATGGCATTCTCGATGAGAGCGGTTTTAATTTTGCCTGTGATGGAGAAGCCTCCTGAGCGGGCATACGACTGCATGAAGGGCAGTAGAAGCCTAGAAAACACACACACAAGATTAAAACAGATCATCAACACAAAAAACGAAAATTATAGGACAATGGGTATTTACTAGGAGTCCAGAAAAATAACATGCAACAAAGCCTAATCTTAAATACCAATGAATAGTTGATAGTCTAAGTTTTAAGATGTGTGCAAAATCATAGATCTAGTTTACAAAGTGAAGAGTCATTGATGAAACAACTGTAATTACTAAATATTTAAGACTTTACAGTGTGACTGTCTAGACGTCTAATATGAGTTGTTATTTTAAGACACGAAGGTCAGCTCATCTAAAATAGTTCTTGCAAGAACGGTATTGTCAAGTGCATTTGTGAAACCCATTAATCCTCATGATGAAACTGTTTCTCCTGAAGCCCAAACTCCCCAAACTTTTAACTATTACTGCATCTCTTGTAAGGCATTGTGAAAATCTGGAGCATTGTGAATTTAGCTGCTTGAGGTTCACAACCAGATAGCTGTATTCAGGTTAGATCCATTTTAATGGGCCTCCAAGTGGTGCAGTGCTCGTCCTATCATTCGGAGATGGCGAGTTCGATCCCCGGGTGATGCTGTAACCTCTCGCAGCCGTGGAACTGGACACAACTAAATTAGGGAGAAAATTGGGGAAAAATCCCCTCCCCAAAAAATTCATTTTAATGATCTCACAGCACATAAGTCTGATGAGAGTTGATCTTCAATCCTCATGAAGAATTAAAGAATAGTTTTTGACCTTTTCAATCGCAGATTATTTTGGGAACGAGTGGGGTGTGCTTGTTTCCTGTTTGCTTGGTAATTTTTCTGCATACTGATAAAGTTGCTTACTTACACTGCGCATGTCAGGTCAGGGTCTATCTTTTTTCTTTTTTTTTTTTTTTAAAGCATAACAGCTTTGTAATTAGTACCCAGGGAACAATCATGCCGATCTTTCAATAAGTCGCGGAAGCACAATTTAATTGTTTTGGACACAAAAGCATGTTGAAACCGCTCCCAATTATTCAGGTCAGGTGTGTCAGACACACCCCTTTCTAACAGGTGGATATAATCAAGCACACCGCCATGCAATCTTCATAGACAAACAGTGGCAGTAAAATGAGTCATACCGAAAAGCTCAGTCACTTTAAATGTGTCAGTCAGTTGCTGATGTGTCTATCCTGCTAGAGCTGCCCTGGTTAACTGTAAGTGCTATTATTATGAAATATTCATGCTTAGGAGTAACAGTTCAGACACAAAGCATTAGACTATACAAACACAACGAGTGCTGAAGCAGGAAGGGGTAAATACATTTTCACAGAACTTCATCAAACTATCAAATAGACAATAAAATCAACCAGTACCAAAGCTCCATTCATTTATTTATTTATTGGTGAGAATTCCATATTAATAATGATTCTTTACAATTTACACACACTCACGTACACAGAAATCAACCTAATGCCATGTTGAACAACCTCCAAACCAGGATTCAGATCATTTTATACTGCTATGCGGGCTTTAATAAGCACTCTCTCGAAGCATGTTACGTTTAAAAACCTCTTTAAACTACAGACTTCCAAATTGCCTCAAAATAGTGGTGCTATTACAAGTTTCATGCATATGTGCAATGTCAAAGCTAAGTTTGATTGGAGTAAAGCAGGTCTGTTCGAACGGAAGCCTGGATGGCCAGTGTCCACACACCCACTAAACCTGGTTGGGAAATCAGTTGAGTTTGAAAAGAAGAATAACCAAACTGTGCTGGAGATGGACCCTCTACGACTGAACAGCCCTGGTATAAACATGGCACCACTGGACATTGGCGAAGCACAAATGCTTTCTTTGTAGTGAGAAACCACGATTCACCTAGATTCACGACATGCCAGGAGAAGGCTACCTACCAGAAGGAATAGTGATCGAGCATGACAATGCCCCTGCTCACAAAGAGTGGTCCATAAGGACATGGTTTGATGCACTTGGTGTGGAAGAATTCCAGGGGCCTGCAAATCCCCATTTTTGAAATGAATAGGAATGTTAATTGTAAGAATGGCCTCCATGTCCAAAATCAGATCCTTACCTCACTATTTCTCTGTTGACAAATGGGGACAAATTCACAAAACAGACCGCAAAATTTCCTCGGAAAAGCCTTCTCAGAAAAATGGAGGTCGTTATCACAGCAAGACCGACTGCAATACTTTGGAATGGGATGTTCGACAACATCATATACAGTAGGTGTAATAGGCCAGGGTTCACATCATTTTAATCATATCGAGTACCTTTGAAATATGACGAGTCTCTGTCTCTGACATTATTACATTTATGGAAAGATTTATTACAAAATGACATCACAACCCTAAATACTACGTGATTACTTTTAAATGCAACAATAATAGTTAATACGGTGCATGATTCTAGAGCCTCTAAAGTCCCTATTAAAATGTTCCTTTATATGCAACCACTTAAAAAAGTAAGTACTCCCCTTTAATTTCAGCAAACATTTTCACATATATTCTCAAAGGACAATATTGTACTATAGAAATGAAACTTGTATAACAGTAAACTGTTTTCCGAAAACAATTCAACATACAGCCATTATTGTCAAAATAGCTGGCAACAAAAGTGATGACAACTGTACATCTTTAACACGTGTCCTATCAAGTATGTCTCCAGACCAGAACTCCACTGAGCACCTGTGGGGCGTCCTCAAGCGGACGGTGTCCACCACCCAACAGCTCTGTCATATCATTATGGAGGAGAGGGAGAGGATCCCAGCAACAACATGTGCAGCTCTGGTGAATTCCAGGCCCAGGAGGATTCAGGCCTGCTAGATAACAACGGTGTTCACACAAAATATTGACACTTTGGACGTGGTTTTGACATGTTCACTTAGGGTGTACTCATTTTCGTAACCTGACAATAAATTCTGCATGTTGAGTTTTTGTTAGAGGACAGTAAATCTATACTGCTATACTGTACAAACTGCACATTGACTACTCTAAAAAGTTGTACACACTTTTCTGAGATCCTGCACATTTGGTTCAGTGCATTGCCTTTCCGCGTCCACGTCATGACAGAGTAGGTTCAGAGAGTAGAGAATTGTGTTGTCTCACCATGTAAGACACTGTGAGGTCCAGTACACGACCCTCCAGAAGACCGGCATGATCCCATCAGGAATGTAGCTCCATGGTTTGTGACACACTGTTGCAAAGCTGTGAAATGAACATGAAACAGTGTGACTTCATGATTTGACACCGTATGACCCACAACATGTCAACTGAATTTCTCTTGAAGTGTTTCACAATTTGAAAAGAAATTACGAAGAAAAGGAATCAATGTTTCGACTATGCTCGTGGGAAAATCTTGAAAATCTTGCAGCAAGACAGCAGCATAATGAAGAGATTTATTCAGCTTCAGTAGGCGCAGTAACGTCTGATTTTACCTAGAGTAATAAAGTAAAGACAAAACTTTCTATCCCAAAAGCACAAAATGTTCTCTGTGGCCATGTTTCTGTTTCTCCATGAGGGTGGGTAGTAAGATGAATTATCATCAATATCATAACAATTTATGTCACAATATACTTCTTTTTACAGATATTTTATCATTTTTTTGTAGAGCTGTTATTCAGCTCAAGCACTATACAAAAGTCTTAGACTCCATATTATCTTTAGTACTTTAGTAACTTTTGTTATCTGCTCATCATATCTGCATTTTTATGTACAAAATCATTCACTATTTCCAAACATTACATGAGGATTAATAAATAAAGAACACTCATTACAGAAGAATATTTGCATGCAAGCAACATATTACAGTACATGACAAGCCAGTTTTTGGATTATCATTATTTGTAGAGTTGTTTATAAATGCATGCATGCATAAGTCAGCGTTCAGAAATGCTGAACATTCCCATATTCATGTCTTTATTATTTATAATATTTATTTCTGAAGGACGCATAGTGAGAATTTAATCTATACAAATAAAATATAAAAGAGTTCTATAAAAAAAAACTGAATTCAATTGAAAGCTCACTATGCTTTCGTCTCCGACACATAAAGAATAAAATATACATTATTACATAATGCTTAGCAGAGAAGCAGATTATAGCAGGTGATTGTGAACACCAAGCACATCGCGATGAGAAACCGCTAAACAATCATTTATTTCTTTTTCCAAACAGAAATGTCTTGGCAACTATCAGCAGCCCTGAGATCCTTCACGCAGAAGTGAATGCAATCCATCAGCAAATGATCCGCAGGACACCAGACAGTATGCAGCACATTGCAGCAGGAGACATACCAGATCGGTTACTTGGTGCTGCAGACCATAAAGAAGATGCCACGGCAAACAGGACTGACCTACACAGTGCCGGAGTGTGTCCCAATTATACACAGAGCCATTCTTATTAATTAAACAACCAGTCTTAAGTTTCTTTTTTGCTTTCTGTATTTTAGTTAGTGCTGTTAATGTGAAATGACTGGGTTTTACAAAGGTTTCATTACGTTTGTGTGTGCAGCTATGATGTTGCCTTGGCGTTCAAGGCAAACCGAGATAAAATTTCTCATGAATGAAGGAGTAAAACTGACCGATATTAACAGACTTCAAGTACAGTACGATGGTGAGACTCTTAGCAGCAGATGCAAACATTTTAAAGAAAGAAATCTGTGCAAGAATAATGATTCCTGTTCCAAGCCGACTACAGCGAGCGGAATGCTGGTTGCCTGATCATCGATAGATAACTATTCACGTACTCGCGGAAGATACGCATCTGTCCATGGAAACTGTACACACAATCATTCACGGACAAACCTGGCTGGGAGTTATTGCATACAGACCTGACCTCCATATTATTTTCCCAAGCACTAGTGAAACACTGTTATATGTCCATTAGTCTAGTAGGGGATTATATAGAGAAATAAACATACAGTAGTTTTTTTTACTCCCATAATCGTGTTCTATTTTGCACGGTTATGAAAGTATAAAAAAAAAAAAAAAACAGAAAACCAGAGTCATAGTTGAAAAAGTAACAGATGACTTGAACAAACATTGTTTATCCTGTATAATAAATACTGCCATGCACACAAGCTGTTTCTTTCCTGATAACAATCACCCTCATAAATACCAGATCAGGATGACCTGCTATCTGCTGTAAAATAAACATCAGTGTGGTCTACAAAACAAGTTACACCCTATTTCACATCTATTAATAATGTACTGCACCATCACCCACACACTGTACATACACATACATATACTACATATACACAGTACTATGTTTTGTAATCCACTCATACACAACAACTTCTTGTATGTGCAGCATGTTTCATGTTTCAGTGTTTCAATATATTCTTGTCTTTATTTAATCTGTATAGTGGTTGAATATCATGTATCGGATATAGTCTGTATTGTCTGTAGTGCTGTAGGGTCTCGTTTCTTATTTCATCTGAGCCGGTATTTAATTTGAATGTAGTCTTTAGGAATAGTTTGACACACTTCCTGAAAGACTTTTTTGCCTCTCGTTTTCAGTCCAGTACCTGTACCTGACCACTTCCAGAGCGATGTTGTTAAATTATTTAAATGTTAGAATGTGACAATTTTGTGCTACTAAAAAAAATCACTCCTTTAAACATTGAAATCTTTTCATTACAGTTTTTTATTTTTATTTTGGTGACAGCCCTAAACGTTAGAGATGGGAGGGTCGATTTAGTTAGGAATCTCAATTATTTTGTGTGACAATTCATGTACTGATTGTTTATCGTTATCAAAGTTGCACACATGAAACCTCTGATCAGCCTCTTTCTACAAACTCTGCAACTAATTAATGCAATTTCAAAAAATACTATTTCAAATTTATAAAAATCTTAATACTTACAGCATCCTAATATAAATAGAATGTGCACCAGGGTATTGTGAAATGTCCTAACAGGTTGTGACTGGCGATTCCCATCCCTATTAAATATGCGTACTTTCTAAATAACTTAACAAGTATCCTACTGTATGTTGTTGATGTCGTCATTTATTGCCTACCCTGATCCTAGATATAGCAAGTGACAAGTGCATAATTTTACACATTTTTAATTACAATTTTTTCAAATCTTGTCTATACAAAATCAGAGAAATTTATACCTCAGCCTAAATAATAAAAACATTCAGTTCTGGTCTTTTTTCAATCAGTTATTTAATTTGGATATTTGGAAAATATGTAAAGGAAATGGATTTTAAAAAAAACTAAAGTGTTAATATTGAAAGGTAAAACACTTGATGGGTAAAACTAAAGCACAGGCAAATACAAACGTTTTAAATAAAAAACGTAGTAGTAGAAGTTGTAGAAGTAGTAGTACAATTCCTGTAGTGTACTGGAGGAGTAGGAGGCTGACGAGTCACACAGAGCACAGAACTCACCTAATAGTGGGTGCAACAGTCACGTTTCCTGCCGTCTGGTTGGGGAGCAGAGGTCCTGGAGTAGGAGCCTGATGGCTGCTTACACACTGTCTGTATACCGTCTGAAATTTAAAAACAAATATCACACAGTGAGATTTACTTTAACATGATCGTATGGTAAAGAACAATTTCAAAAGCAGTCCTTTAACACCATTAGGCATGCATGTTGAAGTTAAAATTTTGGCCTGAACAAACCGTGCTGACGTCCAGAGGGAGGATGAAGACGATGAGGAAGCACAGGTACCAGGCGAGAAGCGTGCTGAACAGGACCATACGCTGTTGCTTCTTGAAGTCTCCATACCGGTGCAGCAGGAAAAGAGCCAGAAAAAAGACGACGACTATCTCGATGGCCAACGCCGCCCCACTCATTCTGCTCCGCGACCCCGTGCAGCAAAGACACCTGGTGGGAAGAAATTGAGAAGATGCTTGAACGTGATCATGTTTACTGCGTGACTTCTACAAGCTCATTACGACTTTCCACTTAATTCAGGTCTCTGACAAAAGCCAGTGTGATGCTTGGGTTCACTGAAAGACTCTTTTGTTTTTCGTCAGCAGAGCAAGAACCGTGCGTGCATGCGCCGTGTCCTAGATCTGAAGCTGTACAACTGCGAGGTCATGACTCTTTAACATGGGATAAAAAACGTGCCACGACAGTGTGTATTTTGAATTTAGAAATCTGTCATTTTTATGCCGATTTTTAAGATTGTAAGAAAAGATTTTCAAAAAATTTACATAGGATCCCATGACTTGAATCTGTGTGCAAGCTTTCAAATTACATATTAATATAATCACCTGTTATTGCCGGTGCATCCTTTTAGTCCTGATGGTTTCACATGCAGATGTACACACGTGGCATGATGTCTCATAAAAACGCATTGCTCGAACAAAGTCAAAAGAGATTCTAATCAAAAGGTGCGTCACATGAGCATAATTATCTAAGAGTAGCTCAGGTAATCACACTGACCTGAAATTCTTAAAGAATATGGACTCATGCTTGGCTTACTTTTGTTCCAGACACTTTTATTCATAAACATGAAAGGGAAATGATAAAAATGATCATATGGATACGATTCTATAATAAACGTCTCAAATTTCTTCAAGAAATTTCTTCATGAAAAGACATTAGTTTTTTCATCATCGGGTTAAAAATTTATTCTGAAATAAAACTTACTTGTGACAAAACCAAATGCTGCTTCAAGTCTTTTATTCATTTCAGTAAAATCAGGAATAAACACAAGCACTGTTATTTAAAGCTTTTGCAATTCAGCAGGAGAAACGTGATCAAATCGGTGGAAGGTAGCTAAAGCATGCCTCTGAATAAAATCTCTAAAATTAAACTTGATCGATTTGTTCACAGTTTCTGTCTGTGAAGTCTAATTTTATGTAAAACTGTTATTCATTTTTGGATCACTAAGAATTTCATTTAATGTGTAAACCTAAAAGGTGGGCAGGGGTAGCTTGATGGTTAAGCCCTGATGCCATCAGGCTGCCACTGATGGACATGTGAGCAAGGTCCTTCACCCCCAAGTGCTCAGATACAATCGGGCATCAAATTGGCAACCTGACTCCATAAGTAACTAGCACAGAAACAACAGCTATATCCCCTGGTCCGGAAGCATCCATGGCCCGCCAGTGTGTGAACAAACCCAGAAAAGACAAACATCCGTTCATTCATCTTCTATACTGTTTATATTGTATACAGGGTCACAGTGGACTGGAGCCAATCACAGAAAACGTAGGCCACGAGGTGGGATACACCCTGGACAGGGGGCCAATTCATCGCAATATGAACACACACACACACACACACACACACACACACACAATGGGCAATTTGGGAATGCCAAGTAAATTAATCTGCATGTCTTTGGACTATGGGAGAAAACTGAAGTACCCAGAGGAAACCCACCAAGCACAGGGAGAACATGCACACTCCATACACACAGTTTTTTTTCTTTCCATACTTTTAATTTTAACTCCAATATGCACTTACGTTGATGACTAAAATGAAAGAAAATCTGATTGTAAGTGTTTTAAAGTGTTTTATATTTTTAAAAAAATGAATTCAGCCAAAAATAGTTCATGTATTAATATAATGTATCTAGTGTCTGAACATTAAAAGAAATGTCAAAGAAACTTGACAAGAGACAATCATGATCACATCTCAAAACAGAATATTTAAATGTGCTGCTGGCTTATGGCCCAGTCCCAAACATCGCCCTCCTTCCTACACAAGCGCACTGCGTCTACTTTACACACCACACACAGCAAGTGTACTCTATAGTCAGTTACACTGGGATTAAACGCGTCTGTTATTATGGCGCTTTGCTAGCGGTGTATTAGGAAGTCAGATTCACATTGCTCTTACCTCAGCTGTGGCGAAATAAATGGTGTTTAAAACGCGGATATTTCTTCCTATTGATGATTAATTAATCTCTCGACTGACTCCTCTCCCAAAATAAAGCTATTTGAATGAAAGTCATCATTGTGTCTTCAACAAAAATCTTAAACGTCATTCAGGCAGAAACCCGTATCCCGAGCAGCTGTCTGCTAGAGCCACGTCACTACGTCAGTACGTAAGGGCAGGGAGTCAGGGTAACGCAAGCCCCGCCCATATCCTATAAGTGTTCTATTCTGTTCCATGGATGGGTAGAGGGGTGGGGGAGACGAGGGAGGCGTGAAAAATGAAAAAACGAAAAAACACAAACCAGTACAAACAAAAGGAAAACAAATGCAAAAAGAAGAACTACCACCCCAGTAGTTCATGTATTGTCCAATGTTATGCTCCTTACAGTATATAACTCATTACAACTCCAACTACCATGTGTCCTCAAATTTTTCCAGACTGATTTCTCATATCATGAACTTTCCAAGAGGAAGGAATGTTGAGATCTGAGAGAACCAAGTTTAGAGATGGTGCCTTTGTTTTAAACCAACAGGATGTTATTTTGTTTGGTTGTTTGTTTTTGCAAAAAAAAAGCAATAACATGAAAAATAGTTCTCTGCTGATGGTCAGAAACTTTTTCTAACTGGTGATGAAGTCAATAGAAACAAGGAATCAAGTCAAAATGTTTATTAAAGATGTTTTTGCCAAGTGAAAAGCTGGCATGCTGGCTTAGTGGTGAGCACTGTTGCCACACACCTTCAGGTTCAGGGTTCAATTCCTGCCTCCAGTCTGTGTGCATGGAATTTGTATGTTCTCCCCTGCTTTATATGTTTCCGCTGAGTACTCCAGTTTCCTCCCACAGTCCAAAGACATAGAAATTACGCTAATAGGCATTCCCAAATTGCCCAGAGTGTGTGAATGAGCTTGTGAGAGAATGTGTGTCCTGCGATGGATTGGCACTCCAAGCAGGGTGAACCCCTCCTCGTGAGAGAGTAAATGTGAGTGCACAACAAATGTACCACTTCCAAATTGGCTTTATATTGTCACAGTGCCAAATGTATGAAAATGAATAAAAGTTCCTTTTTGTCACTGACATTTACCTACCTGACATTTACATACCTAATAACGTTCCGTGTAGCCTCACTGAGGTCAAGTAAATTCTATTCATAAATTGAAATAATAAAACAGTAATAGAGGTGTGACCCAGTGGCATAGTGGTTAGCATTTGGTTAGCACTGGTCTATGTGCATGACCTGAGTTCGCATTTTCTCTCTGTGCTTGGTGAGGTTTCCTCCGGGTATTCCATTTTCCTCCCACAGTTCAAAAATAGGTTAAATGGCGTTGCATTTCAATTTACCCGTAGTGTGTGTGTTTGTGTCCTGCGATGGATGGATTGGCACCCCGTCCAGGGTGTACCTCGCCTTGTGCCCTAGGTTTCCTGAGATAAGCTCCAGGCCTCCTCACCCCTGTATACTGTACAGAATCAAGCAGTGTAGACAGTGTTTGACTGAGAGAGTGTTTCGTCCTCGCCGCTAGGTGTAGACACTCAGATTATCGTCATACTTTGTCCGCCGCCGAAAGTTAGTGCGTCACTTCCGTTCAGTCAGTTTCGAGCCAATGGCATTGCGCCGAAGCAGGCGGTCGCTCTACAGGTTTAAATGCTCGCGCGAACTTGCTCAGAGTTTAGAGTATAGAAGAGCTGAAAATCCCTGAAATCTGCAAGAAATCAGTAATAAACGCGCTAAAGTGGAAGAAGACAAGATGTCAGCCGAAGGGTAACTTCTGTCCGTTTGTTAAGCTCAATGTTTTTTGTGTTATAGTAAGCTTAACAGAAAGTTTGACATAGTTTGGAGTTAATTTTACTGTTGGTTTGATGACGCAAATCTGCACCCAGAATTAAATGAAAGTAGGTCTGATAGAAAGTGTTGAATTATTGCAAGTTTTATTTTTTAAATCTGCAACAGGTTAATTGTTGTTATTAGTGTGTCCTGTTAGTTCAGACTTCTCTCCCTCCAAGCTTCTCCCGCGCCCTGGCCTTCACACACTGCTGTGTCACAGGCATTACAGAGCGGGGATAAATTATATAACCAGTGCACATCTGGGGTAAAATAATTGTAGAGGTAGTTATAGAGCCGATCACGATGATTATGTGTTTAATTTCGTTTTATTTTGACCTCGAGCGTGTCTGTTGCTGAGATGGCGCGCGCGATCACAGGGGGGAGTTATGGCGCGCACGAGCAACATCTGCACGCGCGCGGTGTAACATTAAAAAAACAACACGCTTTCACAATTTAAACAAAATCAGACTCGTTTGTTTTGCTCGACGAATGTGTCTCATTTTATTACATATACGGCTAAATCGGTTTCCGTTTAATCCTACAACCTTTTAGAGAAGTGAGTTTGACCACCAGGGTTATATCTCCTAGTAGTTTTCCTAAATGCCTGTCCATAAACAGTGTAAAACATTATGTACAGCATTGGAGAAAGTTGTCTCTTTTTGAGATTGATGTATCAAGAAGTAAAACCAGGTAAAGTACCCGAGAGGATAGAGGTATGATTCTAGAAGAAAAGTGCCAAAGAGTCCCAGGACACCAGAGAGACCATGAGAGGCTTAGTTTCAGCCTGTTTGACTTTTAAGTTTAATCCAAACCACAATAACTCAAAAACAAGCCACTTCTCATGGACACTAATGTATTCCATAGGTGTAAAGTTCATCAATACAAAGGTATAGAAATGAAGGATGCATGTATAACTTTAAAGTTGTTGAGCTATGTTTGGTGACTGTCTCTGAAATGTGTTATACAAATAAAAGCATTCCTGGGTGCCAAAATTTAAGAACTCCTGACCCAGAAAACCAAAATTCACTGTTTTACTTTCAAGCAACTCTTCTAAAAAAAAAAAGTAGATTTGGTGACCCCCAGAGGTCCATGATTTCAGTTCTTAAGTTATAGTGCTGGATATCACTGTCCCCTGGATATCACAGTCCTCATAAAATTATAGTTCATAAAGATTTTTATGGTTAGTTGAAGAGATCTGTAGAAATAATTATACTCTAAAATATCAGCTCTTTGATATAACAAATTGTACATAATTTTAAAAAATGCAGTTGATTTTTGTATCCCCTATTATTTATAAAAAATGATTAGACTCGCCAATTAGTGCACTTTATAGTGTATTGCATGGGCTATCAGAGGGAAATGTCCATGAAAAGGTTCACACACACACACATGCACGCAAAAACACAAACTCACACCACATACTCATGCATGTATACATGTTGCTGTTCCTCTATAATCCTACAGGTGGTGTGCTCTACATTATTCATGCATTGGCATGCAGCACAATATTCTGTCACAAAAAATTATTACTTTTACAGATACCTTTAGAATTCTAAGAAAATATTTCTATTTTTGGGTCCACAGAAATCTTCATAAACTATGCATTTTATAAGTTTGTAGATGGTGATACCCAGCTTTACAGTTTAAGAATTGAAATCACAGACCTCTGGGGGTCACCAAATCCACTTTGAGAACCATTGCTTCAAACAGCACAGTGAATTTTGAATTTCTAGATCAGGAGTTCTTAAATTTTTGCACCTCTGAATGCTTTTATTTGTATAATAAATTTCAGTGGCTCTCTCTGTACGTGACCCAAATATTCATATTAGGCTTACAAGTTTAAGCAGGTGTAATGTGATACAATGACTGGCGTGTAATAATGCTGCTGAATGTTGCTGTCTCAGGCCTCTACAGGAGCTGCCGTGCCTGAATGAGAATCTCGATGGTTCCCTGCTGTGCATGTCACGGTCCAAAGCGAAGAAAAGGCCGTGTGTGTATGAAGACGGACTACACTCTGAAAACACTCCTCACGAGCTTATCCAGCACTGGTCCCCACCCCGTAAGCAGCTACGACCATGTGCCAAGGGCAAAGAGAACGTCTTTGTCCTTGCCAGACGCCCCAGGAGGAGCAGAGACACCACCGGTCAGTTTCAATTCCTGCACGTATCCCCATGGAAGGTTTTATATTTCAGATACTTTCTGTTGAGATATTAGAATCCCACCTCATGGCTTTGTGGGGAAACTTTGAAAATTGTTTTCGAAGTGTTAACAGGCCATGTTGTTTGTGTTTACCTGCAGGCGTTCTGTGTTGGGACACTCTCCCGGATGAGCTGCTGTTGGGGATTTTCTCTCGGCTTTCACTGCAAGACCTTCTCAGGACGTCCCGTGTCTGCAAACGCTGGCATCGACTGGCGTAAGTTCCAGCCTGACAATTTCCTTTTAAAGCTTTACGTGTTGGATTCCGGTTCTGCGATGGAGAGAGTTGCCGTTTGACGGACTGAAGCTTCAAAAGCCTTCAGACTGGAAGAGTATTACTACCCAGTCCAAAAGTTTGCACACCCTCACTTTAAACTGACTCTATTGTTATACTATTTAGTGTATTTTACTTATTGCAAAAATATTATTAGTTTGTACTGTATTTATTGGACAGATATTAATTGTAGTTCCAAGTTTCAGCTTTCCTGTTTATTTTATTTATTTCAAAACTTTCTGGCTGGGTTGTAAAATGTAATGTACTGTAACAAACTAAACCTAAGGGTTTACAAACTTTGCAAACAGTTCCAAAAGGTCTGCAGCATCCATTTCAGTGATCATGTGACAATCAGATATCATTTGAAAAGATCACTGATAGTGTGCGTTTGTGTACATGCAGGTTTGATGAGTCACTGTGGCACAGCGCTGACTTGGTAGGAAAAGCCCAGCTGAATGGCGAGCTGGGTCAGGTGCTCATGGCGGGGGTGTTGAGGCTGCGCTGTCCACACTCCTGTATCAGCGAACCCTGCTTTAAGAACACACAGTGAGTTTTGTGTGCGTGCGTGTTGTATACCTAAAGTTTAATGATCCTAAACACTGTAATGTGTTGCAGACTCCTGCGTGTCCAGCATTTGGACCTGTCTAGCTGCACTGTACAGACACCTGTGCTGGAGGACGTACTGTCACGCTGCAGACGGCTGCAGAACCTCAGCGTGGAGGGACTCGTGCTGTCCGATTCCATCCTCCGGTGTGTGAACTTACAGTGATGGAACATATGCTCGCACAGAACATTTTGCATAAAATGAGGTGGTCTGATTGAGTTTTGTTGACCGTGCAGGTCGTTGAGCGAGAACACAGAACTGGTGCGGCTGAACATGTGCGGATGTACTGGTTTTTCTGCTGACACACTGACTGAGATGCTTCAATCTTGCACCAAGTAAGACAAATAGCTAAGGGGTGTGAACTTTAGCAAGTTCTCACTATTGATGTTCACTGTTTCAACAAAATCACAGATACCATAAAAGCAACTTAGACATGGCAGCATTTTTAACATGGTGTGCGGCTCTGGCAGTTCCTTAGCCTCAACTACTGTATCTAACTACATCGCTCCAGTTCATCTCGGATGTACACAAAACTGTCCAATTTAACCAGACCCTGACCAGGCAACGAGAACTGTAAATGCATTATATGTTAATGAATACTAGGCAGAAAAGCCGGTCCACTTAAGCAGAAAGAACGTTGCATGGGAAAGACCCATTTGGTTCTGCAGTGTGTAATTTTAATTTTGTAAGGCAATTAATGTAATGCCACAGTGGCTCTAATATCTATCTATTCATTTATTATTTGTTATTATTATTTTAATTTATATATGCATGGCTTTTGGTTTGGCAATATGCTGCAGTTCCTACAGGTAGTGCACTGTAAACTGTTCACACATTGACAGGTAGCACATCATCCTGTGTGGTGTGAGCAAATTATACACTAAGTTTGTTTAGAATTGTAACAAAATCTGAAAAAGCAACTATTTCAGAACATGATATATCAGGCACCCGGTGATTCCCATCCCTAGAGTCCAATGAGCCAACAGAAAACTGGAGCAGCTGGAGTCACAGTCACACTGGACCTTTTTATATTTCTCATGTCTCACCGTGGCTTAACTTGTGTCTGTTAAAGAGAGGAATTTAAAAAATAAATATGCCATTTAAAGCATCAATGTGGAGAGAAGAGCAGGACTAAGTTTCTCTCGTCACGTTCTTTACCCGTCTGTTCTGTACGTTCCAGGCTTGAGGAGCTGAACGTGTCGTGGTGTGGCTTCAGCAGTGAACACGTTCAGGCTGTCGTTAACCACATCCCCTCCACCGTCACTCAGCTCAACATCAGCGGCTACAGACAAAACCTCACCATGGATGGTAAGAAACACGGCTATTAAAGGTGCAACAGTACACGCATTAAAATTCGAACTGTAATGCTTTGGTCCGCCATGCCTTATGATCCAAGTGAAGACAGTCTGGCTGTAACTAGTGCTGGATGTTTCTTTCCTCTTTTTTTATTTAAATAAAAGTTAGATTTAACAGGAAGTCAAATCAAGCAAACAAGTTAGTTCCTGTTATTAAACTTTAAGCATAACAACTGGTCATTCCCGTAAAAGATTCCTCTATTTCCCGGTTTGCGGGTTACAACTGGTTGTGCAGGTGTCTTGTCATGCCCTGTAAGCTGTTACTATAGAAATAGACATGCAATATTATAAATGTGTAATCTGCAGCTGAGACACTGTCATGCCTGCTGTTATCGAAAATGAATCACCACCTTCTGCTCAGTCAGAATCCAGAAGATATCAGTACTGTGCTTTATAATCGCCAATTAAGAATAAAGTATCTTCTCTAACTCTTTAATAACCGCTGCAATAGTACTGTAGCTACTGAAAAAGATGTTTCTTTAATAATGTCCCTTCTTCCAACATCCTCTGTTATATAGATGTAAAGATTTTGGTGGAAAGATGTCCGAATCTCACCCATTTGGATTTGAGGTAAGATGCAAATTCTGGTGAAGGGGTATAAAGTGCACTTTTTGTACAGTCAGGTATTAATGTGAACACTCTTCTCACAGTGACAGCGTCCTCGTGACTACGGACAGTTTTCCATGCTTGCAGCAGCTCTCCTCACTGAGACATTTAGCGCTGAGTCGCTGCTACCAGATTCATCCAGCTGCTCTCATGTAAGCCACACACACACACACAAATGTATATGAATGGGATTGTATTATTATTATTAGTGCAGGTTTGGATAAATAAAGGAAATCCACATTAACTTGGCTCAAGTTTACAGACAATCAATGAATTGACTAAGTGTAATTATCTTTTCTTTTAATATACACGGAGTATACCTTTATGGGTGAAAGCTTGTGAACACCTGACGATCACACCTACATGTGGCTGAATTTATCTGACTCTGAAATCTAGTGCAAAGCCTTCTCAGGAGAGTGGAGGTTATTGTATCAGCAACAAACATCATGTTAGTTCTCTCCTAACAAGATTCAGCAGTTTTTCTTAAGGAATAAAAGATGTCTAAACTGATAATGTCACTGAATAGAGTTCTGACATGGTTGGGCAATTAATTGAAACCAACATTCAGACCTTGTTTTCGATGTAATATTGCCCATGTCCATTTTTTTTTATTTTTAGACTGTCCTCTTAGTTAAGACGGTACTGGTGCCTTAAAAATGCTGCATGTGTAGTCACATGACTCTGTCCCATCCACCCACATGACATAAATATGAAAAATTATGAAGAAATGTTGAACTCCTTGATTTAGAAAGAATTTCCCAGCTTTAATGGTTGAACAAATTAAAGAACGAACCTGGTCAGTGAACAGAGAGCAAAAAAATAAAAAAACATTCATTAATCATAATTGAGGTAAAACGATTAGTTAATACATGATATTGATTTGAGGTCATATTGCCCAGCGCTAGTCTGATATCATGACTACATAGGATACAGTACACGTACATATCAGGAAAGACAGGTTTGGGGTTGAATCTTGGTCCTCTTGAAGTGCTGCCTGACTATACTGCATGTTGCATTTCTAAATTCCTTCAGGTTATTGAAGTTTTACCTTCATCCAGTCTACTTTTCTGCCATTTTAATCAATTCAGGAATATATAATGTAATTAATAAGCAATTTAGCAGAATGGCGAATTAATTTATCTTTAAGACTTGATACGTTATTATTATTATTATTTTTATATTTGCAATGTTAAAGGCTTCTTCTGTCTTTGGGTTATAGAGAGTTTGAGAAGTTTGCTGTTCTGCAGACCCTGGAGGTATTTGGTCTCGTACAGGACAGTTCCCTGCCCATCCTGAGTAAAGGGCTGCCACGGATACAGATCAACACGCAGCCTTTCTCGACCGTGGCTCGTCCCACTGTGGCCTCAAGGAAAGACCGCACGTTGTGGGGAATGCAATGTCGACTCGTGTATAAACCCTAAGTGGCACTCCAGCCCAGTTTGAGTTTGGAGTGAAACGAGAGGTGACTTCTTTTTTTTTCTTTTCTTTTTTTTTTTTTTAAAGGATGTCACGTTGTGGGGAATGCAATGTCGACTCGTGTATAAACCCTAAGTGGCACTCCAGCCCAGTTTGAGTTTGGAGTGAAACGAGAGGTGACTTCTTTTTTTTCTTTTTTTTTTTTTTAAAGGATGTTTTAAATGACCAATAGTTTTAAGTGATGATGTGGTAACTTTGTGAAGTCACTGTTATGGCGATATCCTCTAGCATGCTGTATAAATCACATCCTACTTGTTAGAAATGGAAAATTTCCATGATGTCATCAGCATTTCATGTTGATTGTGTACAGACTCTAGATGTGTCAACACTTTTGCACTTTCAGCAGGTGGACAACTTGTTTCTATGAGCAAAGGACATGACTTCAACATGCTATTTGTTACCATTAGTGATAACTGCAGCAGGATAAAGGACCCCAACTGCAATGTTGGTTTTATTCCTTAAAGTGTTTTAGGTAAAAGAGGTGCAAATATTGAGCTTCTAACCATTTTGTACCTTTTCAAAGTATCAATTGAACTGTGAATGACTCCTAGTGCTTTAATGTCTTTTGATAATGGTTTTTGAAAGTTTAGTAGTTTTAAACCAGATGTGTTATCGTTACATATTCATTCCAGAGTCACATTTTAATAAGTTATTGAATCATAGGGATTCACCGTTACAAGACACAAATCAGAATTTTGAGTACAGACCCAGGGAGCCGATGAGTGGTTCAGTAGTACTCAATCAGGAGCTTCAGGCTGCAAACCATGTCAAAGCTGCATCCATCTATGCTCAGGAGCCTGAGAAGGCATAACTGGTCTTACGTCTGTATAAGGAATTGTCTTAGTTTAACACCTTTTTCTAGCAGACATACCTAGTTTCAGTGTTCTTCCACGTATTCTGGTCGAAACTGGTATTTTTCCGTTCTGAAAAGTTTGGGAGAGGAGTTACCAGTTTGTTGGTAACATGAAGTTGCCATTTTCTCTCTTATTTAAAAAGAAAAAGACTGATATGGGAGTGACTGTGTAAAGCTGCTATAACCAACAGGTTTCTCCACACATTCTCAACGTCATCCATCCATATATTAACATTTATCCTTTACTTGAGGGAGATAATGGGCGAATTGCTGCGCTTTAAGAGGGGGAAAAATTGTGCTGTTAAGAAATTATAAACTCCAGGATCATGACATGCTTTTTTTTTCATTACTTTATCATAACCTAGGTATTTGAGCACCACTTAAGAAATGGAATGATTTCAGAATGTATTTAATACACCGATCAGCCAAAACATTATGCCCAGTATTGTGAAGGTTCATTTGTACAACGGGGTAGCTTTAGTGGTATGCTGTGGTGTCTAGCACAAGGATAAGGTGGGGCCTCCATGAATGGGACTTGTTTGTCCAGCACATCCTATGGGTTGCTCGAACGGATTGGGATCTGCATTGGCTTTTCTGTGGGTTCAGGCCAGCCTTTTATAATTGATAATCAATGTTAGTTTTTTTATACTATGTGGTGGTAATGTCATGGCTGATCAGTGTGTACAGTATACAAGTCATTTAAATTGGAAAATGTGTTCCGTTTGTAATACTTATATTCTGTATCAGATTGGTGCATCCCTGTTACACGCTTTACTGCTTTGTTCACTGCACACGTTTTGTTTTTATGCACATAAAACCATACAGCATTAAAATAAGAGTCTACTGTGCTGGGTGATTGCTCATGTCTTGACATGGCTAATCTGAAACACTGCTCTGCAAAATAAAAAATTAACAGTACTGTAATAACAAAGGGAAAACCTGTGCAAGTACTATGAATCAGGCAAGTTTCCCCCCCTCACTAAAGGTGCCATTTCAGAAAACCCATTTGCGGTACATTTGTTAACTCACTGATCAATGTCTATATAAATCCTTCATTGTTAAATACTAGATTTTTTTTGTAATTTAATCTGTTGTAATATTTGTAGCTTAATGTTTTTATGACCAAATTGCCTGAAGTCTTGGAATCAGTTGGGTGGTTTACCACTGATTATGAGCATGAGTAAACTTGAAGCAATCAGTTCTTTACTGAGAACAGAATTTTGGATAGACAGTGTATTTTTATGGATATTTACTTTTGAATGTTCACTGATTTTTAAATAAATATTTTTACGCTATAAATGTGTTCTCTGAGCATCATTGTGAGACCTGTTACGGAGTTAACCGAATAAGAAATTGTTCCTACTGGAGGTCACGGTTTATTTATGTTTAGGAAGGGGAGAGATTCTATACCGGATAACCACACAGGAAGCTGTTCGCACATGTATATCAATATATTAGTAGGAGTTGGAGACCTGCCACTCCTACTAATGTGAATGATAAATTTGTGTAAAATATAAGTACTTAAACAATTGCTGTTTTGGTCTCCATGTGTTACACCAGAACATGAAACAGGTTCTTTTGTTTGTTTTTAATAAAGAAAACACAAATCGACATTCCACTGCTGTCATTTCTCAATACAAAATTCATTTTGGCGAGTTCTTTTCCAACTAGAACATTTTAATGCAATAAAAGAGGTTAATGATCTGAATTGCCGATACCTTGAGCTTCTTGGCTCATCCAATACTATGTTTAGTACCACATGGCTTTAAACCTGAATGTTTTATTTCAGTGCATCCAGGTAATGGCAGTTGTATTAGGGTCACTCACCTAATTCTACTGAGCGACACATTAAACCCTTCGAGTCCCTCATCTAGATCCAAAAACGGGTCCAGTCACCTATATTTACTGAGGCATGAAAATGGATAACTGAATGCTAGGAGTGGGTGATATGACAATATGTATGTACTGTAATAACACACTCACAGATATCAGTATTTCAGCAACACTGATTAACTGAAATTACTGGGCAGAACTGGACATGGATGAAAAATGGGTTGAAGAAAAACTGATCTGATGGAAAAAAATATTTGATATATGTTTTGGCATTAAATTTTGGAATATGCTTCACTTTACACGAAAATCAAATATGTAAGAATTTATCACCATAACCCCACATCCCTGGATGTTCAAACTGTGTTTATCATGATTGTATTCACATTTACATGCCTGTGATTGAAAATACAAATAAAATTAACTTACAGGATGTCCAAAAAGTCTTCATACATAGTTAAAATGAACTCTCCTCTCCCCTACTTCTGATGAACTCATGTTAACATGTCTGCTTCAATCATGCTATTTTACCATAGGTATGAAGACTTCTGTGACATGTACTTACAGACTTCTTCTTAACAGGTGCAAATAATGGCATGGCATTGTGTCTTGCTGAAAAAAAAATCTATACCAATTTCCATCTGCTGCACCCACTTTAGGATAGGGTTTTTATACCAACACCATGAAAGATGCTTATCCTACCTGTAAAACCTTAAGAGTACAAGTTCATTTCAACCTCATCTTTAACAGTTGGTGAGCCTCCAGGTTGTGACCATAACCGGTTCTGTTTTTTTTCGTTTGTTTTTTTTTACCTTGCGTCAGTGAAAATTTTTAGTCCAGGCTTGATGACTCAGTTCCAATACTAAACTACGTGCACAAGTTCAGTCGTCAAGCAGAACCGTTTTCAGCAAGTCCTCCTCATGTAAGCTGATAGTAGCAATAGCACCATCGTTAAATTCAAACGACGTTCCCCCGTCTACCACCATGCAGGCGTCCCAGCACCTCGAACGGACACAAACCCTTAAAGAAAAACAATTAAGAGAAATTAAACATGAATATATGAGAAAATGGCTTATATCTATGAATTTATTATTCTAAGTATATGATTATGTTGGGCTCTCTATAGAAACTCACACACACAAAAAAAATGGACAGGGTTAAGTTTTGCATGAAAGGATGTTTATCTAACAAAGAGTCTCCAGTGTGAGAATTTTGTCATTTTCACCAAGTTCCCTAACTTCAAAAAAGAAAAAAAAGGCACTTTGCTCTGAGAATCCAAAGCATTACACATAAATCGATTAAAAATATATATATAAAATGGTGGTAAATGTTATTGTTAGCAAACTGCTTTGGTAGAGGAAAATATAAACTTTGGGCTGTAACAGTAACTCTATTGTTTAATACCCTATTGTTTTGTACTGCATTGTTTAATATACCGTATAGAATAGTCCAGAATCAGAAAACAAAATACAGCAGTTGTAGATAAAAGCAAAATCCCACACGCATGCTATAAAGCACATCTGCAATTATAAGTCCTGCCTAAAAAGCTGCACAGTATTGTACGCCGTACTCACTTGCTTGCAAATCCTCTCTGACGGCTGTTGGAAAACACTCTGTTGACGATAGGCTCTCGGATGCTAAAGAAAACTCGGTTCTCTTCTGGACTGAACATGAGAGCCTCGTTGTACGCTTCGGTCACTAAACACATTCCAAAACATGCATTCATGACAGTGCTGAAATATCCAGGAAAAGCAAACATTATTTGAGAAGAGAAAGTTCAGCTGCACTCACCACTTCTGATGACTTCCTGATTTAGTGGAATATCAAAACCAGTTTTTCCTTTGCCTGTGAAACATATTTGACAACAATAATAAGTGTAAAGATATGCACATGTATTTGCTTAGGGATGGTAAATTCTCAAATGCATCATTTGCTGAGTGTACCCCACCGGACGTGTCTATTTTATATAGTTTCGCTAAGGTCAGGTTGCTGTTCAAACATCTCAAAGCCTGGTTGTGCTCCAGTTTACACAGTTCACAGACTTTGACATGCATTTCACCACATTTTAGTTGTGCCCCATTTGATTTCTTAGATAAGACTTTTTTTTATCCTGACTAGCTAGTTTTACTCAGGTCATCATGTTACAGTGTGGGTGTAGGAAATTGTGAGCTGTGGCAGAAATTACTGGACATGGTGCAAAAGAGTGTCCGATTATTGTCTGACTTTATTTGGGATTTTTTTAATGCAATCTACATCTGTAAATAATAAGCCTAATCTAGAGCTATATTATGTAGCTATATAATAAATAGCTAGAAATAGTAAGTGGTGTTATTCTTACAGAGTCTGTTACATGTGTCACTTTTAAATATCAGCAAGTTCATGATGATCTTTTCCTCACCTCAAATGTAGTTGATTAACCAAAACATTTTTAAATAAAGCAACAAGGTTTACTAAACCCAAGACACCAGAATATAAAGAAAAACAGTCAAGATTTCACAGACAGCTGGATTAACTAACCAACCAATGTTTGTCACCATTTTCATTCTGACCTTACCTATTCGAAGGACGTCCTCCACGGTCTGTTCCACAAGTTTATTAATATTATAAGACCTGCACATGAGAATGAAATGAGTTACAAGGGAATTTAACCCTAGCAATTAAATTCAGTAAGACGACACGCTTATCTACCAAGCTTTGGATCCAGTTCCAGTGCAAATACTAAGTCCTGAGCTCTTCTGCTTCTCCCATGGTCCATCATCGATTGAGATCTCGTAGTAGGAAGCCCTATGGAGCGAGAGGGTAAGATGGGGTTTGAAGGATTTATACTTCACCCTGTGGCAGATAGAAATCCACAAATAAGGGGAAATGGGCGAGGACGGATGGAGTGAGTGGGAAGATGGGTTGAGACACAACATGTTTAATGGCCAAGGAGAAAACAGTTGAAATGTTATAGGGAAAAAAAAAATCCACCCTGAATGACTTCCTTGTTAATCCTTACAAACTACATTTCAATGGCTTGTGTCTCAATGCAATATTTCGGGGGTAATTTCACTAGGTTAGTATTTTCCTACACCAAGTACAATGTCTTACAACCACCTCCCCACAGTGGTGTATTACAATTTAACCCTTAATTTATCCCTAAATAAAGAGAGCAATGTACAACTGTGTCAGAGCTTTACAAACACCCATCATGTGCATGTTTATACATACTGTTTATTTTTTTTCTGCCATAATGACTATAAAACATACATCGTTAGCAGAAGAAAAAACTCTGCACATGCTTTAATTTCTTTTGGGATTTCTGAAATCAACACAGGATAAGATTCATGCATACAGGGTCAAAATATAAACACAACACCTAACATTTAGTTGACCCCTGGCTGAAACATTGTCCACAAAATTTGATAGGGTTCAGGCTGCACCCTGATTAAAGCCTGATTTCACATTCTGTAACAAGCTTTGATATGTGTTTGGGGACAACGTACTGTAGCAACAATCAATTTTGTCCAAGTTTCACACTATCGCTGAGATTTGAGGTCATGTTGAAGACATCTGAGGTAGTCCTTTTTCATCACTCCATTCCAATGGCAGCAAATTGGCACCAAAGCATTCCACCATGCTTAACAGTTGGTACACTGTTCCTCAGGTTGAATGCCTCACCTTTTCTATCAAAAGACCTTTGGTCAAAACGTTCGTCAAGAAGGCTTTACAGTAGGTGAGCTTGAAGGGGAAGGTGTCAATTCTGGAGCATTTTTTGGAGCTTTCCTGAACACAAGTGTTTCAATCCATAGAAAATGCAAAAATCCTTCCACTATAGAAAGTCACCTCAACGACAATAAAACAATGGGATGAACTGGAATGGCAAATTGTATTCCAGGTATTCTTGGCCAGCTAAATGAGCACAAATCCCCAATAATACACCAAAATCTAGCCAAAAGCCTTTCCAAAAAAGTGGAACATATTTTAACAGCAAAGAGGGGCCATATAGTGCCAATGGTTGTGCAATTAAAATGTTCAACATCTGTGTGTGATGGTCAGTTATCCAAGTACTTTTGGCTATATAGTGCATTTCAATATATGCATATCAGGGTGGAGTTTTTCTTCATGTTGTATGGTAGGGTTTGTTCAGTTACCTGGAGGAAAGGGACTCTCCAATGAAGATTTCATTGAGTCCTCGGACAGGAAGTAGGTATGGTGACGTATAGATTTCATGTGCTTTTCCTGCCAGCAAAACAACAGTTCTTATTAGGTTTACGCTTATTCTTTAGAAATGGACTGTCCACAGACAGTGACCATGGAAAACGATGCAGCTATTCACAAAAGGTTTGGACAGACAAAACTGACCAGCATTAAATCAGCACTGATTTAATGTTATGTTTCAGACTGAATTCTACTGGGGCCAGTGTCAAGGTGTTTAAAAAGCATTAGCACTGAAATGGGAACTGTTTTATTCTGTATTTGTCTTCTGAGTTACACTTTCCTAAATCATTATTGCCAAACCACTGCAGAGACAGGATTTACTATCTATTTCTTTTAATGAAAGCACCTAATCTTATTAAAACACTTTTTTTTTAAAAAATATATATATATTTTAATGACAATTAGGTTGAAGTAAATCTGTGCAATGAATTTTAGTCTTGTAAAATTTATCATAAATAAATAGACGGTGGACAAAATTTAAATTAGTTAAAAATTGGTTTGCATTAGGAGGCCTTACTGTGCTGGGAGTTAGAAGTGATGCGGTGTGCTTTAGTGTGTTGCTCAAAACTCAGCTGCTGCTCGTGCAGATCCACTGGAGTGGGGTTGATCCCTGTGCCCTCCATGTGGATGCGGATCCGCTGACGCCACTGCCACCTGTCAAAGGCAAAACCTGGTGATTTTTGAGTGACAACTTTACAGATGTGTAACAGATTATGCAAGTACCTGTTCATTCACTGCACCATTACGGTTTATCTATAGTCTGATTAATTCATGTCATGTATGTGTTAGAATCACTGTGAAGTCAAAGGTGATTTTTCAGAAACTAACAATAAACAAAGTTACAATAAATATACATATTTAACCTATATATTCTCTTTATTCAATTAAATATGACCTCCGTACATCTACATGGCTCAACAATTTGTACAATAGATTAAAATATGTTTACTTTCTGTTTATATGTCTACATGTCAAGCAACCAAAAAAAGTAGTATTCCTAAAATAATTGAAAAAAAAGAATTGCAAATTTTCTTAGCAAAAAAATATAAAAATGAACAGAACATAATACAATACCCACCTGAAGTCCCCCTTGCCAAGTTTCCGTAATGCTTCAGAAAATGCATGTGTATAGCGCACAGGCAAGCACAGATGGCCCTCAGACCTTCATTTACAAGCAGAAAACATACATTTTCCTTTCTTTTTTTATCTACTGAAAACACTTCTCAAGCTGGAAATAAACAAATGTATTTTTGAATTTAATTTGTTCAGAAAAACTGTTAAACTCCAGGGCTTGTGTAAAGGTTAACCATGTTTAAGCAACTTTAAATAAATGAAGCAAGTTGTGTATGGTTATGTAGTATAAATTATGTATTATACAGTACTATATATTCAATTAAGACAAAAGTAATTCTATCTTATATAAAGGAAGAGTTAGCAGGTGTCTGCTGTAGCCAGTGTGATGTAGTGGCTGAGCTGCATTACTGGAAGATTTACTGCATTATGGGTCCTCTTTTACAATTTGTGATTGTGATGTTTGCAGCCTCCTGGGATTTATGTTCAGTGGAGCGTTGTGGTTGTCACTACATGCACAGTCATGTTCAAAAGTTAGTACCCCCTCTTTTAATTCCATGTTTTTTTTTCTTTGCATAAAAACATTTTTGATCGTAGCGGTTCTTATTATTAGGCAAATACAACCTCAGGCAAACAACATGTACATTTTTTCCCACAATTATTTACTTAACAAAAATGTAAATAATTTTTGTTATTTACATTTAAAATGAAGACAAAAGATTTCATGTGGGCAAAACTAAGTATCAGTAGCTTGTAGATCCACATTTAGATTAATGATTACTTTAATCACTTTTATTAATTTCACTTTAAGTAATCATTTCACTTACACCTTTCAGTCTTTCACACCATTATGGAGGAATTTTGGACCATTCTTTACAACATACAAGCTTCAGTTCACTGAGGTATTTGGGCAAAGAAAACTTTTTGTTTTCCATCATTCTGATGTAGATCTACTGGTGTAAGAGAAGGGTACAAAGTTTTAAACAGGACTTTAAATTAAATGTGTTTTTAAAAAACAGTTTGTCCTATAAAACCATTTGTACACGACTTTTTAGTCTGATAAAAGTGGCACAATATATGTAAACTAAAATTATTTTACCGTTCTGGATCAGTGTTGACTCCTATTACAGGTTTGTTCTTATCAAACACTTTACTGGCAACCAGCAACATGGTGCCATCACCTAAAATGGAGAAAGAAAACGTGAAATTACCTGAAAGGAGCCAGAAGTGCATGCATGCGTCCCTGTGCACCAGACACAGTTTTCCTCCTGATTCATGAGCACAAAACAACTCACCTCCAGCAGACACAATAGCATCTGCCCATCTGACTGTGTCTTCATCATACTCTCCCCTTTTAACCACACGGACCTCTATGTCCTGTTTTCTTTAAAAAAAATTAAAATAAAGAATTATATATAAAATAAAATAGATGATGATCTGTTCTTCAGACGACATCAATAAACATTAACGTCTGTCACTTACTGCAAATTGTCCACGATGTGTCCAACATTGTGCGTGTGTATGTTGTGCCTTTCCTGAAGACCACTGTAACTGGATCCCTTTAATGCAAGCTGAAATTACAGGACACAAAATTAAAATAATCTACAAACAAATTAAAGACAGGATATACTGTTATTACACAGTATATGCTGGATCGTGTTGTTCAAGGTGACATGGAGCAGATTGCTGCCAAGGCCTTGAATTAAGTGTTTAATGTTTGTTCATTTGCTTCAAGCACATGCAAAAAAGAACATGCAAAAACTAGCTGTAACTGATCAGTTAACACAGTTTTTTTTTTTTTTTTTTTAATCATGGTGAGATGGGGCAATTGCAGCTAAGAAGAAAGGGTGTCTTAATTAATATATCCCATTATCTAAACCTGTTTCTTGTTTTTCAGCAGTTGGCATCCAAGAAGTTTCATTACCACCAAAATCTGCTTCGTGTCTTTATCACTCACTTATCATTCATGCCTTAATTTAGATGTTTTATGCTTGAATAGGTCTCTGTATGACTTTTAAAAAAACACATTCTTTAATAAAAAATAAAATACTTTCTGACTGCATGCTATCTTTCTGCAAAGATTTGGTAGTGCAAGGAACCAGTTTAACAAGCATAGTGATAAAAACAAGCACTCTGCCCTCACACAGCAATTGTCACACAAATTGTCAAGTTCCTGGATAGCTATCAAAAACATAAGCGTCTTCAAAATGCTTGAGTTTTAACTTTTGGCTGAGGAAAATGGAAAAAGTGATCTCTCGGTTACTCTTCCACTTCTTCTGAAAGTGAATTATAATTCATAAGATAATCAAACATTTAAGAAATTGCTTACCAGCTGTTTGAGATCCTCTTCTGAAAGTCCAGCACAGATGTACCGCTGCTGCTCGAATTCATAACGTGTGGTTTTGGTCACCACGGCGACTTTTGAAGGTTTGAAACCACTCTCAGCCTGCAAGGCATCTTTACAAACACTGGACTGGTGGAAATTCAGACGGCCTCCCCTGTTGATAATCGCCACGACTGGATTTCGACAGCAGAGAAATGTCCTTAATGTAGGGAGTGTCATTCTAGTGACAAATGGTCTAGTGATTCTGTCCTGTAAATGTGCTGCAAATGGGAGAAAACTGGTGAGGACTGTAGGGGTCCTGAGTAGACACTGGGAAACCCAAAGAGACCCAAAGGAAACAGAAAGCGTCTGGGTGGAAAATGGTGCCAGTGCAAAAAAGTGTCAGGAAGTGCACATCTGTTCACCCTTTCTTGTGTCTCTTAGGATTATTCCCAAATCCCAAAGAGTAGAAAAAGCCTTCGATGGAAATGTTTAAGTTATTTACCCAGGATGTTATATTGTATTTGAACCCAGCAGTAGTCAGTGGACCAACGACAATATTTAGTTGATCAGCTTTTTGTTATTCAGATGAATGAATAATGCAGGAGTAGTGGAATAATCCAAAGGTAGCCTTAACTAGACAAAGGCAGTAAAATATTATTAATTCAATGGAATATTACAGAGTAATATAATTTTCAGCTGTGGAAATACTTTACCAAATAGTTCATAATACTTGATTTTTTTTTTTACAACTAATATAACCCAGCTTTAAGACAGGTCTCGTAGCTATTAAAAGAAGACAGCTGCCCAACTGTCAGTCCAGCTAGTTTGCTAGCTTGCCAACTAGCTAGCCAAAAACTCCCTTAGCTCTACATAAGCATTATCAAGCTAGCAATGTTGTCTTTACATGAGAAAGCACTGAATGTGCTGCTTAATGCATAAAGCGGGGACAGCTACAGCAACGAGCCAACTTTGAGTGTCAAATAAGTTCAGGACAGTTATGCTCGGAAGTAGGACCCGCAGCTAAGGTCACGTACGCACCTGTCATCTAAGTTACGCTAAACTAAACAGCTCGTTATTACGAAAACTCGGACTAGTCAGCGGTTAACCTCGCTAGCACCAGAACCACAAACTACCGAAACTAAAAACAGTTATACAGTAACATCATGCAAAAACACGGAGTAACTGTGTTGCAGAAGTGGGCGGGTTCAGACGCGACCTGTTTACTGCTAGTCAGCTAGCAAACCCTCTCCCAGCTCCAAACACTCTTGTGCTGTGTTTACGCCATAAGTCCCGACGCGATTGCTCGACCTGAGTGGTAATCCTTATGAGGCAAGTCGTACCTGTTTTCTAAAGTTTAGACTTAGGCTGAGTGCTAATAATAACACCATAGTTACTTCCGCCATCCACAGGCGGCGCCATCTTTAAAGCACGCGCCGTCTAACGTTAGTCCTGTTACGTACGACTGAAGACGCGAAACTTGTCTCGAGCAGAAGGGGCGGTTCGAAATAGCCTGTGTCCGTTCCCTGCGTGTGACGTAACCAATGACGTGACCAATCAACGTACTGTGCGTCCCTAGAAGCGCGAGACTTGCTACTCAGCTGTTTTACCGGTCAGCCATAGCGTTATGATCACCTGCCTAATAATAAGTAGGTCCCCATTTTGCCACCAAAAAGAGTCATGCACTGTATTCTGACACCTTTCAATCACAACCAGCATTAACCTTTTCATCAATCTGATCTTCACTAGCGCATCTATTGGATCAGAATACACCGGCCAGCCTTCATTCTTCATGTGTATCTTCAGGTAACTTAGTATATCGTGACCACTGCTGACCAGGGACACCCCACAAGAACTGCAGTTTTGGAGTTTCTCTAACCCAGTCCTCTAGCCCTTGTCAAAGTCACTCAAATCCTTATGCTTGGGTATTTCTTCTGCTTCCAACACATCAACTTAAGGAGAAAAAAAAAAGTTTACGTGCTGCCTAATATATTCCACCCACCCCTTCTCGTTCCACTGTAACAAGATATTGAAAATGTAGAGAGAGACCTACTCAATATCAGGCAGGAGGTCATAATGTTATGGTTGATCAGGATATTTTTGAATGGAGCCACGACTCTTTTACAAAAAGTAACTTTTTCCCAATAGACAATTACTGTAATAAATTGCTACAACATATTCAGATTAAAAAAAAAAAAGATTTAGAGATGATAGTTATGTGCACAAACATTTCCTTTGCAGTGTGGATTTATTAAATATATAAATTATATATACAGTATTGTGCAATAGTTTTCAACAGGTGTGAAGAAATGCTGTACTAAGAATACGATCAACTAAGAATTATTTCCAAAATATATGTTGTAATTGTTTATTTTTTTGTCAGTTTACAAAATGCAAAGTGAGCATTGGTAGCTCAGTGTAGGTTTCTCACCTGCCATGCGGAAGGCCTGGGTTCATTTATTTTGATAAAAAAGGAAGGGTTGCCATCAGGAAGGGTGTCCGGTATAAAACCTGTGCCAAGTTGTGCATAGATTGGATAGACCCCTCAATGGGAGCAGCCAAACAAAAAAAAAAACTAAATCAAATTACTATTTGGTGTGACTACTCTTTCGCTTAAAATATAAAATAAAATATAAAATATTTTCAGATGCACAAAGTCAAGGATTTTGTAGGTCAGGTGTGTGATAAACCAATTATACCAAGCAGGTGCTAATGATTATCAATTTCATATGTGGGTATGAAATACAGTCATTAACTGAAACAAAAACAACAGCGTAGGAGGCTTGTGGAAGACAGTTTCATATCCCAGCTTGTATATCCATTTCAAGACTGAGCACAGCAACAAGATACAAGGTGGTTATACTGCATCAGCAAGGTCTCTCACAGGACACAATTTCAAAGCAGACTGGAGTTTTAAGATGTGCTGTTCAAGCTATTTTGAAAACTACAAAGAAATTCAATGTTGAGGACCAAAGATGCAGTGGTCGGCCAAGGAAGACAAATACAGTAATGCTGCCTTTTTTTCAACATCAGAAGTGACCATTGGCAAGGAACTTGTGGAAACCTCTGGGACCAAGGGAGACCCATCTACTGTCCGACAAAGTCAGGCCAGAAATGTCAAGAGGTCTTCATGGAATATTTGTGGCCCTAAAGTCATACCCCCGACATAGAAAACAAGACTAAGCAAATCAACAACACATTAAAACTATTTTTGAAAATGTTTTGAAAAAATCAAATATCTGGCTGTACCAGGAGGCAAGTTGTTTACCAAAGGGCTGGAGAACTTTAAGAACTATCTTCAGCATAGAGAAGAACAAGGAGTCCTGGGAGTTATGGTTTCGCCCCCACATAGCCCTGATCTCAACATCATTGAGTCTATCTGGGACTACATGAAAAGACAGAAGGATTTGAGGCAGCCTAAATACACAGGAGGTCTGTGGTTAGTTCCCTCAAAAACTGTGTGCAAGTTACCTTGATGAACTGATGGCAATTCTGGTTTTGCAATCAAAGGGTGGTCACACCAAATACTGACTTAATACTGATTTAATTACCTTCCATTTTATTAACTCATAAAAACAATTCCAAATCATCTCCTCTCCACTACCGTGCTTGATAGTGGGTATGATTTGTTTCTACAGAAATAAAATGGTTTGGTGCTGGGCATTAAGGCAAAACAACCCTACTTTCATCTCATTTGTCCATAGGACATTGCTGGTTTGTTCAGATGCAGTTTTGTAAACTGTCTTTTTAGACAGAAGAGGCTACTCTTGGCACCCTTCCAAACAAATCATACTTGTTCAGTCTTTTTCTAGTTATGCAGTCATGGAAAAAAAAGTTATTTGTTGTTTGAAAAACGCTGAGGTTGTTTTTGCCTAAAACTAAGACCTGCTATGATCAGATGATTTTTATTATGTTTTTACACAAAATGACAAAAAATATGGTTTGTGTAAACAAGAAGTATTAATTGTATATGACATTTTTTGTAGTGTACAATAGCTCTTGTTTACACAAACCATATTTTCCTACTGGAGTATTTGTTGGTTATATTTAAGAATTTTTTAAAAGTGTACTAATTTTATGAAACAATAGAGGCTTAAGGCTCTCTACGCAGTAGAATGAGTCAAAAGAAAAAAATATATATTAATGTATTAAATATTAATTTAACTTATCAAATATTTTTCTTATTAATTGGAATAATTTAATGATAAAATAAACATAGTAGAATTAAATGACAATATTGACCTTATCTAATCCAATCTTATTAATAATATGTAAATGCACATTTAATTAAAGCCAATAAGAGTATAAAAATAAAAGGAATAAAAAGGAATATAATTTATTAACTATATATTTTATCACTAACCTTTTTTAAATACTTAGAATATGTAATATAATTGATAATTATAGCAATTAAAAATGTTAAGATTAATATTCATCTTCTTGATTATATCTGTTTCATAATTATTATACATACCACAGTTAATAAAAAATGTAATCACAACAAAACATAAGGGATAAAAATATATATATATTTTTTGAGTGTAAGAGATTAAACATAAAAGGCATTTTTATTATGGCTCTTTGTTCATGATGCTGGCTAGTTGCTGTTTCCACAGGAGCTGCGCTGTTTGGTCATGGTGCTCATCATCTGACTGATGTAAGATGTCAGCAGGTCATCCATTTTGTAGCCCTGTGGTCAGACAAAGGAACACTTTTTAGTATTTTTGCTCAATTTATTTGTGAGGTTTGACAGCATTGTGTCTCACATTCAATGCTAACGATGACATCATTACATAGATCTCACCAGTGGCGTCTCACAGAGCAGTTTGCTGCCTCTCATTAGGTTGCCAATGGTGATGTGAAAGTAGGTGTTCCCACTGCTCCAGTTAGAGATTTTGGTGAAGGGGTGCGTCATGATGATATCCTGTGAAGAGCATTCAGTAAAAAAGTAAGTTGTTATAAATTTCCATCTTTTGCAAATATTTAATTCACTTAGACAAGACATAGTAATCTGATTTTGCATTTGAGCTGTGAAATCAATCAATCAATCAAATGTTAAATGTTCTAATACTCGCCTAGAATTGACTGTTGTATAAAGCATATTAAAATTACAGGGCAGGTAGATTTCTTTTTCTTTTTTTTGTTTTACCTTTGTTGTTGTATCAAGCAGACTAACACCATGTTGGTTGATTGCTATTAGAAGGAACTCTGGTAGATTTGGGTCTGTGGTTTGCTATGAAATGAATAAATAATAATAAATAAATAAAAACACAGGTTCATTAGCAGGTTAAAAACTGTTAAGTTTCTGTTCAGAATTTTACTGTTATGGCCTGACCAAAGTTATTTATCTGCAGACATTTCTTGTACACAGAAAAAATTACTTTGACTTCGAAAAAGGCTGATCCAAAAGTGGGCCACTTGAAGATGATTGTCAGGAACATGAGTTTGGCTTCTTCCTGACGTTTTCCAGCATGCTGGTTAAAGCACATCACGATAGACTGTAGAGAACAGAAACTCAGTAAAATAAGTAAATAGTTAGAAAATAAGGAGTAATAGATACACAGACCAATTCATCAATTAGTAACGAATTATAATGTAAGTACTTTACACCTGGTTTACAACATTAGTTAATTAGTTAATCCTGGTAAATTACTTTATAATTAAGCAATATCACATGGGAGTGAGGTTTGTTGTGCTAAATATCAGATTGGATTCTGATATATATATGGATTGGCACCCTGTCCAGGGTGTACCCTGCCATGTGCCCTAAGTCTCCTGGGATAAGCTCCAGGCCCCCCGTGACCCTGAATACAGGATTAAGCGGTATAGATGATGAGTGAGAGAGTGAGTGATCTGTTTTGTATGACGATCAGTTATATTTCTCCACCACATATATCTATTTGTGACTGATTGATGGGAACTAACTAATCGTGACTGGTGAAGCTAGGGACTGAAAGTAGTTTAAATTCTTATTGATACTATGAAGCCAAAAGGTGAGGAGAATAAACCTGTATACTGTATATGCATTGAATCTTCAGATTAACTCCTGGCATAGCACACCTATCACAGAAATCCTAACAAAGGTGCATACTTTAATCATTATATTGAAATACATATACCTGTAATTCAAATATATGCAGTGTTTGTTTTGTTGTACAATTCATACATGACAGAATTTATACATAATCATAAAGAATGTACACTTTGTGGACAGTGTTTGCCATTTTTTTTCTCTCTCACTCACCCGTTTCCAGTCATCAGGTGAAAGCTCATCGATCAGATCCTGAGGGATGAGCTCTTTCATCATCTTATGGAAGTGGATAAACTGTGATTTATCTTCTTCAAACGTTACCCTGTAAATCAGAGCTGCAAGCTGGAAGGCCTCTTCATGAGAACACTTGTGGTATCCACGTAGGTATTTTGGCAGTTCCTATACCAAAAAAAAAAAGAACTACACAAATCTGTCCGTTTACATGACACTTTAAGCTTAAAATCTCATGGGACAATCAAGACTAGTATTAATTGGCATTAATCAGGGACCAAAACATCAGGGACCACATCAACTTCAGAAAAGGAAATAATTTGCAGTGTAATACACAAAAACATCATTTTTACCTGGTAGAAGTGGAAGATGGAGTCGGCCTTTGAGTCTTTGCCTGGAACAGTGTTAGTCCAGAGTTTCTTCATAAAATATATCTGATACGACAGGGAAGGCACTATACCTAAAACAAAAACAGCACATCACACACAGGCCACAACAGCTTTAATATAATATGATGAGTTATAATTGTAAGAAATATAAATACCATCTTTAACAGGTTTGGCTTTTTTGATCCAGTCAGTGAGGTGTCTAACAAAGTCAAAAAAGAAATCTCCATCCGGCACACTGATGACCTGAGAGAACCCAAGTGAGGGAGATCAGGTATCAAAAACGTAATTGTACAATAGGTAAAACAGTATTATTCTTTACTGTTATTGATACTAACAGGATCAATCTTCACTGATAAATAATGAGAAGTGACTCGTAATCTCCAGAATAATTATCTCCCATTAAATTCAATTCAGACAGTTGACAAGATTTGTTCTTTGAGATACATTTTAGACTCTCTGATGTTTCCTTTATTGTACAAAGAACAACATATGATTTGTCCCAATAGTAATTTATAAACTGCTCGACCTGTGGTTATTCCAAACCTTCAAAATTTTCATGTGCCTACAAAAATGGATTATTATTTTTTTTTTGCTGAAAAAATAGCAAAGGCATGCTTGCATGAAGAAGAAAAAAAATTGCTATCTTGCTCACTTAGCTAGTTAATGATTCTTTGAGTGGTGCATGTAATTTGAGTTATATGTTACTTCCTAAAAATAGTGTATTATGGAAGTAATTGGGAAAAAGCTAAAATAGGTCTACATTTTTAAAAATAACTTTTGGTATTCAAAGATTCAATAATAATAATAATAATTATTATTATTATTAAACTATAGGGAGGGCGGCACGGTGGTGTAGTGGTTAGCACTGTCGCCTTGCACCGCCAGGGTCCGGGTTCGGTTCCCGTCTCTGTGTGCATGGAGTGTGCATGTTCTCCCTGTGCTTGGTGGGTTTCCTCTGGGTACTCCGGTTTCCTCCCACAGTCCAAAGACATGTAGGTTAGGCTAATTGAAGTTCCCAAATTGCCTGTAGTGTGTGAATGAATGAGTGTATGTGTGCGTGTCTGTGCCCTGTGATGGATTGGCACCCTGTCCAGGATGTACCCTGCCGTGTGCCCCAAGTCTCCTGGGATAGGCTCCAGGCCCCCCGTGACCCTGAATACAGGATTAAGCGGTATAGATGATGAGTGAGTGAGTGAGTGAAACTATAGGGGATGCTACCATAATTTACGGATATTAGAGGCATAACCCATTAAGGGAAAAGTTTTACATGAATACATTAACATGAAATTACATCATCTATAATAAAATGGTCATATGTTGAAAAAGTACCAAAATTATTTTTAATTTATTTTACAGCACATCTCTGGAGCACCAGTATGGCTGCCAGGACATCAGCTATGATTTATATTGATTACGTCTCTAATATTGTTAGCTGTGGTCTTATAATTGAGGATATACTTAACCACGTCACCACATGAGCGGGAGTGCTGTACTGCTGGATATACTGTAGCATGCCATAATGTTATCAGATATGTTTTCTTGCTGAAAAGTGAAGTGAATTGTTTTGACGCGTGGGTGCTCTCTCCTCCGTAATGTGGACCGTACCAACCTACTGTACTTTCACCCATGTTGGTGACTGACGGTTAGTGTAATTAATGATTGTAGTACATATGGGACCTGGGAGTGCTACATATACTGGAGTTAAATGTTGCAGTGGTGTTACCATCCATTATCACCACTTGTCGAATGCTTCTCGTCCAATCCAACTGCTTGGCTGAAACTAACTGTAGTTTAAGTACAAGTATAATATCTACCAGGAACGATAAATTCATGTAGAAATTCCCTTCATGTCTCCGTTTCTGAACCAATAATGCTTTTTGACGGGTTGTTTTTACCTTGTCAGAAATCTTGACGAACAGACTGAAGCCCTCTGATGACTTAAGCAGCATCTTGCTGGAAATGTTTAGGCAGAACTCCTTGGCTTTTGTGCTCGATTCGACCTCAAAAACCTGCAGTTAAGATGGAATTCAGACAGAACATTCTCAACCTCTATAACATTTTCAACTTCAATCATAATTTTTTTAATGATTTGTGCAGTTTCATTTGGTTTCAGTATCTCTATATTTGGAAGCTGTGGATGTAAAAAAAAAATTAGTTGCAAAAAGTTTAGTTATTGTTGTGATTACTTTGAAAACAAATGGGGTGGCATGTTGGCACAGAACAGAGCGCTTCTGTCTCCCACCTCTAGGATCCTGAGTTTGATCATGAGCTCTATTTAGTGTCTGTGTAGTGTTTCCTCCTGAGGGTTTCCTGCAGGTTCTCCAGTTTTTTTCTCAGTTTTCAAAAACTGCCTGGTGTCTATGCAGTATAAATGTCAGTCTTTTTAGATCAGAGGTTCACAACCTCTTTTTCTTTAAGCAGCTCACTTATATTTAAGGAAAGTTGCCCTCCTTGCAACAACGCACCCATCCCTACCCTAGCTGAGGCCAGCTCATATAGACCAAACAAAAGAACGAACAGATCTGTTGAAATAGTTTTCATGCAGGAATTTAATTATGTTTTTTAATGGTGTAATTATGATCATATTTAGGACTATAATCCTAAAAACAAAGTCTTGTGCACCTCATGTGATCTTTGGCATGGATTTGTGGCTTATGTATCTATCAGTCTTAGTAAAGTAGTCATGGGACAGTAAGAAGTGCTCTGAGAGGCGTGACTCTTAGCCTGTCAAGTAGTGAAATAGAAGTGGTCTTTCGGCCAAACAGTCACAATTAAGGAAGCATAGACTCTCCATTGCTCTGTATTCTGAATATTCCTTTGCATATACACATCGTATGGGCATGTCTTTTTCGTCATGCTATAATTCCTTTAGTAAATGAACACTACGAGACGACTGACCTCATCTGTGTCATCGGGGAAGTACACCTTGTGAAAGATCTGTGTGGTTTTGTGCTGAATGGCTTCCACTTCCACTAGGTGAGGAGGGTACTTCCTGGGGCCATTCCTGTCATCACATACAGTATGAGAACATGTTTACTGATGCTATGTGTGTGTTCAATAATTTTCTTTTGACCGTGTAATACTTTTTAGCTAGCCTCACCGCAAGGCTTTCTGTAGTCGCTGCATGCAGTCTGGGGCCAGCGAGTGATGCTTCCTGGACTGGAGAAATTTCTGCACGTGAGGCAGGAGGATGTTGCTGGGAGGGAAAAGGCCAGTGCAAAGCCACAGCAGTTCCCAACCCTTTTCCTCACTGTACCTGCGTAGATGAAACACATGGGGTCAGTCTTGATTTATTCTCAAATATATAGCCAGGGCTGAGCAATTATACTGTATGTGTGTCACAGATTTGAAAAGAATATTCAGACAAAATATTCAACCATGTATATATTTGAATATACCTGGAACACAGTCAGTAAACCAAGGAATTTATAGTGTCTGGCGAAACTAAAGAAGCACATTTCAGACACAAAAATTGATCATTCAATTGATGGAGTGACTCACATGACACTATTCTCAGTGAGCTGTTTAATGATCTGACAAAAGATCTCATCCTTCAGGGACTCAGCCTTCATAGATCCTTCAAAGATCTGATCAGTGAGTTCATTGACCGAGCGTGTTCTTTTAGCTGGGTAGTCACCCATATATTTCATAATAGGTAGATAAAAGAAGTCAAGGATCAATAACAGATCAACAGTAAGTATAGATGGAGCCCTGAGGTACTTTAATGCATGTTATGTTCTGTAAATAACAAATGCCATAGTGCTGGCTGTGTGAAGGATATCAATGAAGGCCAGGCAAGCATCCTGTGAGAGCTCCTCGTGGTTAAGGACCTTCTTCAGCAAAGGCTGTTTAAGAGGTTCTCGCGTCCAGCACCACAGCTTATCCTTCAACCTGCCTTTTGTAATCACACGGCTTAGAGTGCTCTTAGGAGGAGGTCTGCCAGATACCAAAAAACATCATGACACAAAACTTAAACTGAAATATTTTCTGATGAACGAGAGTGAGGAAATGAGACGGCATATTAATGTACCTGAAATGATCGTAGGAAAACTCCTCCAACGTGTAGGGCTTCATTTTCTCTTCGCCATCCAAAAGATTCAGCTGTGATAGACTTATCGAGTCCTTACACTGCCCTAGGGACATGCTAACCAATGTCTGAAATGGAAAGTGAAAAGTATTTCAGAGCCTGTACCTAGACATGACTCCAGCAGGGTACCACACAAAGTTGCAGTATATTAATTCACTCACTCCTAACTAGGGGAGAATTTATACTTGTTAATCCACCTATCAGAGACCCCACACAGGAAACGCACACGGATACAACAAGAACTCTTCAAACTTCACATAGACAATATAATAAGGGGTTGAATAATCAGGGACCTTAAAACTATGAGGTGGTAAAAACACTCTCTGTCACGGGTCCTTTCAATGTACCCCTTCTTCTGCTTCTGCTTCTTAAAACAATATATGTTAAAAGCCACATGGAAAAAAGCAACCATGAAGCTAAATCTTAATTCCAAATCCGTCCAAAAACCAAATGTATGTGCCGAGACGATTATGTATCATGTAATGTAATTATTAGCTGAAAGAAAAGCAGACTTGCCACAATATCATATTGCGGTCTGGTAAGGGAGGGAAGCACATAAACACGGTCTGCATGGAAGTCTCCTCTCTTCTTAGTCCTATCATTGACTCCGTGAGCCCAGCCCCAGGTCAATAGGTCCTCTCCTGTGTGTTCATCCAGCAGGATAAGATCTCCTTTTGAGAATGTCAGGAAGGAGGAGTCGTGCCTATCTACAAAAAGCAACATATCTAAGATCTAAGAGTCATGGATCTATCAAATAAACTTTTCTTCTCTATGATGTGTTGCACATGGATTACCATGGTTATAGCTATCCGCAAGAGCCACTGCAAACTTTGATCTCTTTCTCAGCCCGTCTAAAAAGGTATCAACCAGGTCGCAAATGTCCTCAGCATTGTTGGAGGTGAAGGTGTATTCATCTCCTTTAATGGTTGCCAGGGTAAAACTCTGACCCTGGAGCTTTCCTCCTCTGTAGGGGGAGCAAAGAAGAAATCAATAGAATTAGCAGATAAGTCTATATTATAAGGGGTGTTCAGGTCAAACCAGGACTTTTGATGAAGAATAACAAAACACATTTACTGTATAAGAGTCCATGTAATCTCCTGCTACACTAATGCACTTATCCCAGAGTTCTCACTAGTGCTTGGATTCCATACAGTTAGAAAGTTTTCTTAGTGTGTTAGAGCCATGTTCGGATCTGCCTGTTCAGGTTTAAAATGCTCGTCTGCCAGGAAATTCTTTTATGGCCCAAACATGTGGAAATGGCATGGAGGGAGGTCAGGCCTGTGTTGCATTGTGAAGTGGTGTTTGTGAATGATTGTGTGTACAGTTCCCACAGACAAATGTGTCTCATCCGCACATTATCCATTGATTTTCAAGTATCAGGGAAATTTCATTACGAGTCCTGGTTTGACTGAATGCCCCTTGTAGTTATATACAGTCAGATACACCAACCATCTCTGCTACTTCTTTAAAACCTTAAATTGTCCTCTTAACATCTTCATTGTTCTGTGGCAACCAGTAAACGGACCTAATTAAGAATTTTAACATAGGATTGGTCCAAAGACATTTTATATGTTATATTAAAATTGGGAATTTAGGGACTCTTGATTCAGATGGTGGTTGTCATACTGTCACACTCTTGCACTCTTCATTTGATTAACAGCTGAATGAAACTGAAACTACATCTTTTCACAGATGCACCCACAGTCATATGTAAATATTTGTAGCCGGTCTTAGTATTAGGCAAATACAACCTCAGATGAATAACATAATGTAACTTTTTTCTTCATGCTATTATTTATAAAGCAAAAAAAAAAGAACAAAAATGTGTGAAATCTAAGTATCCCCATTCTGCCTCCACTGCATTTCAGACAGTAAGTTGCAACCAGGTGCTACAAATCATCTGCTCTTGTTAAATCGATCATCAGAAGGTGTGCAGACCTCTAGAAAAGCATAAGTTTTAGCAGGTTGTTGGTCTGGAGCATTCAGGTGTGTGTTAACACAATGCCAAGACAATGCCAAGAGTTCAATCAAATATTGTTCAAGACAGTTACAAATCTTCCAAGAAGGGGACGTCCTAGCACACTGATCCCAAGGTCAGACCATGCAATGCTCAGAGAAATACAAAAACCCGAGAGCTACATCACAGACCCTTCAGACTTCACTAAGCACGTTAAATGTTAAAGTCCATGACAGCACATTCAGGAGAAGACTGAACAAATATGGTTTGTTTGGAAGGGTGCCAGGAGAAAGCCTCGTCTGTCTGAAAAGAACATGGTAGCAGGACTGAGGTTCCATATACTGTACAAGACCACTGGAAGATCGTCCTGTGTATAGATGAGACCAAAGTAGAGTTGTTCGGCCTTAATGCCCAGCACCAAATGTGGAGAAAACCAAAAGCATTTAATCAGAAACACCACATACCCACCGGCAGCTGAAGCAAGTCATGTGATCTTAAAGAACTGGAGCATTGTTATAATGAAGGATGATAACGTCATAAAGGAATCAATTACTTCAAGTTATTGCTGCTAAAGTTAGATCTACAAGCTATTGAATCATTGGAATACTTTTTGGCTTAAGTTTTGTTAAATAATGGCACAGTGAAAAAATTTATATGTTGTTTGTCAGAGATTGTATTTGGCTAATACTAATACCAGCTACAATCACATACATTTTATTTGATTTTACACAGGAACACATAGAATTAAAAACAGGACCCTTTTCAATCAATTAAATAAGTAATTTAAATAAATAAATAAATAAAGCTGATGCAAACTTGCTTGCTAGTGTGAACACTGGGTTTGGGGCAATTTTACCAGAAGAACCAAAATGTATTTAATTTCTGGACCACAGATATAGTTCTATCTTCAGGGTACATAATTTTTCTGCTGTGCTGCCACAGAATCAATAAAAAAATGACATGTTAATGTCATTCATATAACCATATAACATTATATGAACTATACATCAAGCCATGTGATGAAGATCTGATTCCTTTGTCCTTAAGATTTAAAAATCTTAAACCTCAGGGGATAGGCACCTGTTGTCTAAAAAGGCAGTGATAATTAATGTAATGCACGCCTGAGCACAATCTTAAGCTTTCATGGGAGAGTGAAACGTTGAGTGTGTTGAATGTATAATTACAGAATGTTTATCATTGGAACAGACAGTTCTTTCTTATGACTTTATTAAAGTCCATTTATTTTACCTCTCATATTTTTTGTTCAGTGGTTCTGAGGAGAACAGAAGTACAAGATTACTGACCTGCTGCTGGATATGGTAGTGATCTCTGGGAAAGAAAGTTCCAGAAGGACCTGCTCTTGTTCATCCACAAAGTAAACTCCGGTCCAGTTCACTGCCACTATCACATCATTCTTTGGCAGACTGGGTCCTGGAGATTTACAACATTGAACATAATATGATTAAACAATACAATTTCAAAAATAGTTTTTTGTTTGTTTGTTTGTTTGTTTGTGAAGAGCAGTTTCAAGTACCACAGATACTAGTCTCTATAAGACAGGGCTTAGGCTAAACTTTATTGTGTAATGTCATCACTATATATTATCATTACTTTACACTTGTTTAGCCTGATATACTGCTTAGCATAGTTTAATTCCATCATAGCTAATGGTAGCATGCTAGCTTAGGTAACATTGTTTCTGGAGAAGTAGCTAGCTCATTCAAAGTTTGCTCAGTAAGGAAACTAATGTGAGGTATGTAGTAATTCATTTGAAAGCTAGGGACAACTTTCACAATCAAGCTCGGCTAATTAAATGTAATTGTTATTTCCTTCACATTGCATGGTAAAGAAATGGTACTAAGCATTTTCACAAGCTAGCAACAACTAACTAAACTATTGTGACTGATTTTATTTAACATAAGTTCTGCAGTTATTGATGTCTCTCTGTAAAACCCACTCAACAAGGACAATACCTGAGAACTTGAAAGCCTCGTAGAAACGTGAGAAAAGCAAAGGCCACCTGAACCGAGCGAAATCCACCACGTCCTCCTTCACTCTTTGCGGATCAAAGCTCTTCTGTGTGTAGATTCCCTGCGGACGTTAAACGGTCAATAACTCGAACCTCTTTCCTCACTGTCCCCATCAGTCCTAACCGGACCTTTTAATGCGCATCATATTTAATGAGCATATGCAATAATAAGCTGCTCTGAGAATCCATAATATAGATTTCCTGCATCATTAAAGATTCAAGTCCATCACATTGGCCTATGGGAAGCAGAAGGCTAATTAAACTGGCCACCCTTGAAAGTGGGAAAAGTAATTAATGTTCCCTCACTTATCATCACTCAATCCTTAGCCTGCATTCTTAAAGTTAAAGTTAATTAACACTATGTATGTTTTGTATGTTGCAGGAACAAAATTAGAACATGTTGCCCTATTGGTGAATGCAATCGTTTAAGTTACAATTTTAAAAAGAACTCAAAGGAATATTCAGAAATGAAATAAGTAGTATGCTGCTTTCACACACCCAATTCACCCGATGCCCAATTAGTTTTTTCTTGTGATAGTCATAGATTGTGAGTGCACAAGCATTTAATAAAGACCTTGCTCTTCCATTTTGAATGAATGTTGATTTGTTCCCAAATGTGTTCTTACACTGTATGTTTTGGTGTTACTGTTGGATACTTTAATCCGCACTTACAGCCCACTGCGGATACTACAGTATCTAATAACTTGGCGTGACACGACTGATATATTATTATATTTGTCCGTACCATAATACTGTCTGTTAGCAAAAGGACTTGTGAGGCAAACCTAATTATAAAACAAATGGTTTGTCATTTTAGAAGTAGGTACTTTACATTTAGATGTCTAATAAATGTGATTTGCAGCATCCTGCAACCTCATAGCTGTAATAAAGAACAAAGACTTCGTTCTACCTTGTGTGCCTGAGGCCACAAAAAGGCTGAATCATTTTATTCACTTTAATATCTGATCACAGCCTATAACACCAGGTACAGATAGAAGGAGCAGATGATAATGAGAATACACCCCTTTGGCACACACATAAATTAGAAAATGACTCATGGCCAATTGTTAATGACAGTGGCCAGCAGAACAGACATAATGGTACCCTTGTCTCAGAAAACACAGGAATACACACTATTTGACTAAAACTACTTCAAGTAATTCTTAATTTTTAACCACCTAATTATATTTACTTATACAATTATCCACTCATTAAATGCATAGCTATCACAAGTTTTTATCAGCGCTCTCCACTCCGCATGCGTCAAACCGTGAGTACGTCTTAAATCGCCCACTGAACAGAATTTTATGAAACTTTTGCAGTACATAGATATCTGCATGAAGTTTAAATCACGCTCCATAAGTGAAATCAAAATGGTGAGTAAAAGCGATGTTATGAACAGTTATGTTCTAGAGTTAATAATCCATTTAATAATAAGCTACTTGCTTGATGTAAACAAACATCTGCCAACAATAGATATTAATTAGAAAAACTAAACTGATTATTTTTACTGGGATTAGTTCATATTTTCACTGCCGAAATAACAGAATTGAAGTGAATTTTAACACACGGCTATCAATTCAGTTTATTTGGCTGATAATGAAAGAGTATAACTTAGTGTATGGTGTAAGTGTCAAACTTACAAACTTTCTTTTCTTTGTATTAATAAGTTATGTACAGAAAGACAGGCAGACTTGTACATGGGCTTCAACCTGAAATAATAATATAATTGTTACATTAAGGCTGATCAGCTTATTTTTTGCCTTAACCTTTGAACAATATATAAAAATTATTTTCCCGTCAATGACTGGTCTTTACACCTGAACAGTATAAAGGAATAGAAAGTCCAAGTCATATCTTAAAGAACATGAGTGCTTGTGAAGTTTAATTTCCGTTTATTAACATAATCACGTCTGTCCAAAATAATGAATAAGTAATGAACTTCAAAAATGGAAAGTGGTTTCCTTAGAATCATTTGCATTAAATTCCATTACCATACTAATTACATTACCTATACCTACATAAAAAAGAAGTTTAAGAAAAAAAAAAAATCTGGCGTAATTCGTCTCAACTGATGACAAATTACATTTAGCCAACCATTACGATGTAATTTTCAAGATTTAAAAGGTTGTTGAAAATTTTGTGGTCCAACAATGTAGCAAAGTCACCCATTTATGTCCGATTGCCACCTGTGATACCACCACTATACAGTATAATGCACATTGGTAATGTGAGGTTAATGTAATAATCCCTATTGAAAACAAAGCTAATGATTGCACTTAATTGTTGCATTATTTTTGGCCAAAAATAAGTAGAAGTCAGCAGTAGGTAATTAGTAGTATACATTGTTCTATTTGTATCTCACACCCTCTGCATTTTGCCTCAATTTACCATCTTTTTTTTAGCAAATACTTCATTTTGCCCAAGCATAAAACTTTCTTTTTACCTCGGTAACATGTTATTGTTTTGTCAATAACATCAACTGATAAGTGCTTACCTTTTTGTGCACTGACATTATAACCTGCGCCCACTTGTCCACAGTTCTGGAGGCGCTGATCTCTCGCTCTGGGATGTACGAGGTGATGAGGCTCAACAAACGTTCCTGAAGAATCTCTGCCCCATAGTCTATATAATACTGCTGAGATGCCAGCTCAGCCAAGTCCTCCTCCTATGATCACGGAAAAACAAATCCATGTACAGTATATAAAAAAGTTACAATGTTTACTCTGCTGTAAGACACTCCAAATACAGCTCTTACCCGTTCAAAGCGGTACTCCCCAAACTTGACTCCACGGATGATCTGCTGGTAGATAAGGTTCGTGGCCACAGTGTCCTCAGCAGGGTTGTGCCAAGGCGTGAAGATCTCTTTCCTGAAGAACAGCCTCCAGGGGGCGTTGCGTTCCTGAGCCCCTTGCTCTTTGGCATACTGCTCGCACTGCGACACTGCATCCATCACATGGTCTTTCCCACTGCCAAGAGATGACACCTGAAAAATAGCACACAAACTGTATGAGAAACAATGGAAAACTTTGGCTGATGTATGCAATAAGTCATTGATCTTTTTCTGTACAAGATAATGTCAGTATAGCAAAAAGGGCAAATGCATACGCATGGATCTTATCATTTCTGGGCAAAGGTGAAAAGGTGCAGACAATGCACCAGCTATTGATCTAGATAGATTATTTGTAATTGATTGACATGAAATATTTAGTAGTAATGTAGTATTTTAAGACTGAGATTTAAGTCTCACTAGTCTTCTAGAAGACTCTAAAAGTTCCATATTGCTAAACAAGTTAACATAGATCTCATGGGTCAGTATTTGAATTCTCTGTAGCACTCTCTATATACTTTGTCTCTACAATGTCTGTATATTTCCTTTTAATTTATTCAGCTTCAATCTCTACTATACATGATATCCATGGTATGAACTAAATCCTTGTAGTAACATGTGATGTATTAAAAGGCATCAGGTTTTACATAGAAAGTAACAATGCAATTGTGCATGTATTAGTGTTGTTATTATTGTATTACATTATACCTAGAAGCTGTGATATACATGCCTTATCAAATAGAGCGATGTACAGAGAGAAGCCGAAACGGTCCTGCAGGCCGATCTTATCTGCCAGAGCATTGCAGAGCTCTGCAGAAGTAGTGGCTGAGTCTGTTAGCAGAGTCTTAGTGGTGCCGTCCATGAAGGTCACTGGCAGCATGATGGGCTTTTTCGATTTAGTGGCCTAAAGGAGAAGAAAAAAGGATCCAATCAAGTCCTAAAACCAATGTCTTGTTCTTAGGTAACAGTAGTGTTAGCTTAATGGATGTAATTATAGTTAGTGTTCAAATCTGATGACCGAGCGAGAGAGAGAGAGAGAGAGAGAGAAGGAGAGAGAGGCACCATTGCACCTTTGAGCAAGTCTCTTAACCTTCACCTGCATAGCTAGATGCCTGGATTGAATTTTGCCCTGACAGTGTTTGCCAAATGAAGAAAAATGAGTGAGCATAATGGCTGCAGGGGAAAACAGTGACAGCACCTGCAGCTCGAGCCACGAGGGAGGCTGGGTCCGTGTCTTGTTCACAGAAGTGCGCTTTAGTCTTTCTTCGCAGTATGGGGCGTACCCAGGAGGTCCAGAGGTAATGAATGTCCGCAGATACTGCGATAAGAAACAGCAGGGAAGAACAATATTACATTTGTGGCTCAAAAAAGTTTTTCATTTCATTTCTTTTGAAGATAAATTGATATAAAAGTGAAAGCATAAATATTTACTTTGACGAATTTCTCAGACGGTGCGAAGCATCCCACGCACAGAGAGAGCAGGATCCAGCCACGGGCATGGCTGTTTTTGGACGGATTTTGGGTCAGCTGCTTACAGATCTGACAGTAGATCTCATCTCTATTAAAGATAAACAATGAAATAATTGCTCATGGGAGTGTATTTATTTAAATGGAAGTTTCAAATCAAGTTCGCAGATATTCCGATGTAAATACAGCTCTTATTGAGCAACCAGAACCAGAACGTTTAATGACTCAAGAAAGAAACTGTCAGAGAAAGCCCATTTTAAAGAAAACCCAACCTCTTATGGGTAAAATGCAAACAGGGGAAAAGACTGTTGTTGCACCTATTTTATCCAGCCATGGGACCAGTACTGCATCCACTGGCTGGGAATCAAACCAGGGCTTTCTGCATGGCAGGAAAGAAACCTACCACTGAGTCACCACTGCCCATGGGAAAAGCAAACTAATTAAAACTTGTCAAAGAGTGTTGAATGTGATGATAATATGAGTGTGAGTCCTAGAATGAAGTACAATCTTGATGATGATAGCAACAGCAAGTTCTGAGTGACTACAAGAAGGCAGCCATTTTGGATATACTAGCTGTTAAAAGCTACACACTGAATGCAATGCATTGATGATCCACAAGAGGGCAGAAAGCCCTGATTGCATACAACAGGTGGTAACTAGTTAATAAGAGACAACTGGCATTATAGCAAAAAAAAAAAAAAAAAAAAAGCCCAATAAGGTATATGTTTTTTGGGAAATACATATTTTGTCAGGAGGATTAACCTGCCATAACTAACCTCAGGGCAGGGCGTAAAATCCCATTTCCGATGATGAAGTGCAATTTCTCCAGGTTGGAAGTGGGTCGATCCTCCAGCATCCACTGTACACTGCAGCTGCTGTCAGCCAGGTGTTTGTTCATCTAACCAAAACACTTAACTTTATTAACAACTTACCGCTCTAGAAAATAATACAGAAACAATATAGCTAACAACAATTAGTAGCTAACAGATGATCAGCCAAGACCTGTCTGAGGCTTCTTCAGTTTTGTACTAGAATTACTAGAATAAAGTAGCTAACAATTAATGAAAGGTTATAGTTACGTTATGACCGAGTAATCTGATTGGATGAGAATCATTCCGCAAGTACTGATATACTGTAGCGCGCATTCGAAACCAGTCATGGAAGAACATACAGAAAGAAAAGACATCTGATGTTTATGATATGTTATGTCATCTTAAACAACACTTTGTCTCCCTAGTATTTGTTCCTACTGTAGTTCCACCAGTCACGGAAAGATATGTGTTGCCCGAGCAAAGTAACTGGATAAATAAAAGAAACAAGTCATTGTTTATTATTTATCATTGTTCATTGTAAACAAATCATTGCTCATTGGTTATTATCTGTTGATTATAAATGTCTTATGGAACAGTTGTATAAAAGCAAATGCCCTCATGCCTATGACCACATCACAGCAGTGCTGATATTCAGTACATCAGCACTCATCTCTTGTGATATTGCTTAATTAGTATTATCCATACTGCACCAGGTAATAACCACAAACTACCAAAAATATACTGTATAACAAAATCAAGCATCAGCTACACTAAAAAAAATCAAACATTTTGTTTGTTTTAACATCTATAAACCTTTTATTTTGTACTTTGCATGTTTTAAAAATAATGGTACATAATTAAATACAGTATTATTATTAGTCACATGTATTTTCCAGCACAGTGAAATGATTTTTTTTCACATATCCCAGTTAGAAAGTTGGGGTCAGAGAGAATATACTGTAGCAACCCTGGAGCAGGTAGGGTTAAGGGCCTTGCTCAAGGGCCCAACAGTGGCAAATGCCGATGCTGAGACTTGAACCCCCAATGAAACTTCTGATCAGTAATCCACAGTCTCAACCACTGCACAAATAAATATTATGATAAATTATGATAATTTTTGTATATTTTATATATATATATATATGTTCTTTTTAATCCCTACCAAATAATTAGCCTTAACTTTAGAGGTATTTATATATCATTTTATTTTACAGCACTTTGAGATTAGTCTGTGTACTACAGTGTCAAGTACAGTAACTACTGCATTTGAAACAAACTTAATTAAATGTATAATTATTCCTCAGCTCCAAGGTCAAGTGTTTTTTTCCACAGATTCTGAAGTTTACATTTAGGAATTTGGCAGATACCCTTATCCAGAGCAGCTTATATCTTTATCTTATAATACATCTAAAGCAGTTGAGGGCCGTGCTCATGTGCCCAACAGTGGTAACTTGGTGGTTGTGGGGTTTGAACCTGGAACCTTCCGAACTGTAGGCCGAACCGTAGTCCAGTGCCTTTTTTTTAAAAGTTTGCCAACAAATTACCATCATTATGAAAGACTTAATGGTTACATTAGCTAGCAAAATCATTAGTCTCAGTCACTTTTAACTAATCGCCCAGTCACTGTGTTCTGCCATTTTCATTTGAACATGCTGTATGTGTACACCCAAACTGTTTGGTAAATCTGGAAGATGGTATAGTATAGTATCTCCAGTTGTATGTGCCTTTGTTTTTCTCTTCAATCAAATTTTTGCTTCTTTTACGACACAATGCTAAATCTGTGGTTTATACGCTTCTCTTATTTTACGCCTCTTGTAGCTCCAGGGCAGAAGTAAAGAACTTTAGACCTCTAACCTGTCTTGGCTGACTAACTATATTCAGAGTGCGAAGGAACATTGTGTACAGATAATTTTATCTGAACCTTTGGCTGAATCACTTCTTCCCAATATAATGTCAACCTGAAAAAGCTCCCTGACATTGTGTTATTAATAGGACAGTGTTCTCACCTCTTCTGTGAGTTTTGATTTCTTCCTCAGTGTGAGAGAAACTAACTTATGTCTGATGCTGTTCTTCTTCTGACTGTCAATAACAGAGGTCTGAAAGAGAAACAGCACGTAGTGTACATTTAGTGCACGGCGTAATCATTCGAGACATGTGCCTATAGTTATTAGGATGGAACACAAACGTACACTATATGGTAAGTATTTCAAACAAAAGTATTTCATCACCTGACCCATATGTTGACTTTCTCAATAATTAAAAGCACACGGGTGTATGGAACGTATTTATTGGCTCTAGAATCAAAATCTGTTGTTTTTGTTATTGCACTGTATGTTTTTAATGTACTGATTAATTAAACCCAAGGCAATAAAGTGCTTCTGAATCTAATTCTGATATTAGCAACGGGGGAGTAACAGTGGAACAGGATTTTGATCAAGAACATATAGGCATGATAGTCAGATGTTGGACAATTTTTTTGTTGTTGTCACAGTATAAAGCATAAAACACATGGGAATGGGCATTTATAAAAAAATAATATAAAGTGGGGAGATGTGTTTTGGCCCAACATGAAGAGGAGTTAGCTATAAGAAATATCTATCCCTATACAGTATAATCCGTTGCTACACCTTACCTATTGTTTCATTAGTGCATGGATACCATCAAGATAGAAAGTATTCTCAGTCATTTTGAAAATTCAATTGTATTCTTTTAAAGATTTTTTTCTACTGCTGCATTTTTCTAGGATTTGAAAAATAAATGTAATCAATTTATCGTTAGATTTAATATTGCATAACATTTATGAAACAAATTTATGATTCTTCTTCTTCATTTACATAATAGAAGCTGGAAATAGTTGATCCTTCACCTGCTATCTTTTTTCTAACTCATAAAGTCAAGACAATAAACAAACGAAAAAATTATTTTTTTTTAAATCATGCTATGGAGCTTATCCTCTATACAGAAGTGTTCCCTGTTTAGAGCTTTACTTCTAACTGTTACAAAGAGCTGAGCATTTTAGATTCTAGCTATTCAAATTTGAGAATACAACATCCATGTGATATGAATACATCGTGTTCATCATGGGTGTGCTATCCCGTCTTAAGGTTCAGGGTTTGTGTGGTTGAATGGGGCAAGCAGAAAAAACCCCAGTAGCTTGAATGTGCACGGTTTCTGCAAATTTCCCAACCAGAATGAACTAAAATAACTGAAGCTGAAATACTGTAGCTGAAATTTTGAAGCAAAACACAATAAAACTAATGATGATGATGATGATGATGATGATGATTACTGCTGCTTATGTGATCACCTCATTGGCCCTCTTGTAGGTCCTCTTGCCCAGGGTCTCATAGATCTTGGTCATAACTGGAACCTTCTCGCTGCCGTCACTGAGGCTGATTTGAAATTTGGGCTCAGGCATATCTCCCATGAACCTCAGTATAGTGATCCATACAGCCAGAGCAGCCTGCACAGGTAGAAACATCCCACAATGATTAGCCACGAGCAGCATGTTGCAGAAAATCTTAGCAGTTTCATCTCTACAAAAAAACGAAACAAAACCAACAACACTGGATTATCTCCATAAGCCAGTCGCTGTCTTGGGAAAGGTTTTATGGTTCCCTATTTCAGGTAGTTCAAACAACACAATGGTTTGGCATTAAGGTCCAGTTCTTGGTTTAATCCTTCTACTGGAATATGAAAACAGACCAAAATGTGTGTTGTGCTGCAGCACGTCACTGGAATGGATACAAAAGAGTTTCACAATCTCAAGTAAAAGGCAAATGGCAAAGTGAAGGAAGGGGAAAGTTCATTATTTTACACTTTATCTTTGTGCCTTTAGTTTTAATTACATGTGTCTCATTACAAATATGGCAAGTGAACAGGTTAATGAGAATAAATCAGTTTGGCTGTTTAAGCTTAATGCAACGAACTAACTGTAACAAATGTTTATTTAATAAGTTAGCAAAGTTCTTAATTTTAAACTTTTAATAAAAATTAATAATTATCCACTGAAAATATTCATTTATCAACGAATTTAAAGAAAACAAAGAATATATAACAAAAATAAATACTGTAGTGGTAAACAATGTTAAAAATGGCATGGTTCGAGTAAATTAATTAAATAATATATATTGTTACTATTCTAGTAAAGTAGATATTAATATTATATGTAAAAGCTACACAAGGTCAGAATCCGTTTTTTTTCTATACATATTCTATACATACACTGAACAAAAGTAATGGTAAGGAAAGGAAAGTTTATATTCATCAATGGTTAAAAGTTTATAACAAAAAAAGAAAAAAAAAAAACAAAGAAATACCAAGTTGATCAGAAAGTAGTGCAAAGTACCTGTGCAAAGTATACAGTGCAATAGACAAGGTGCAAGTCCCAACAGCTTATGTGTGGGATCAAGTGAACGTAAAACGTTGTTAATATACAGTAGATTGGGATTTCAGTTTTGAGTCTCATCAAAGCTGCATGCTGCATCATCACCATGTTCTGTTCGGGTTACGTGCTGCCAGCTGACCGGCACTCATGGAACCTGGCTTTCAATGCTTTGACAATTTTGTGACGTACAGATTAGAGGTCTGGTAGAATAAAAATGAACATGAGGGTTCTTCAACCACCGCAGCACATTGGGCTCTCCACATAAGCCAGCAGTGTTTGGTCAATCTAACCCACATAAAATGCGTTCTCTTATAGACTGATCCCTCACCCCAGAGTTAAATGAGAATTAAATAAAATGACAATTTCTCACCAGTTGGTCTCCTTCGTCTTCGTGGTACAGCAGTGGTTGTTTCAGGGGCCGGCGCACATACGTGTGGGTTGTGTTTCCCTGGAAATAGGTAGCTGCAAACTTTGCAAACTTGTACTCTGACAAGTCCTCGTGCTCCTCATCAGGACATGGTAGAGTCTCGATGCTGTCCTCTTCAGACTCTTTGTGGGCGTTTTCCAGATCCTATCAAACAGTACCAAACATAACTCTTTCTATTTCTATTAAGTATAAATGAGGTATCTTCTAAATGCGTGCACTACATATTGTATATTATATTATGTTATGTAATATGGTATGAAATCTTTCTCTTTTTTTTTTTTTTGCTGTAGTGTTAAATCAAGAATATAAATTAGACTTATACAAGGTGTGTTCAAGTCAAACCAGGACTCTAGCTTGTGCACAATAACAGAACACTGATCAGAGTGATGAGTGTAAAAACCTTTATTTGCATATATAATCCCTTGCTACACTATTGCACGTATCCCAGTGTTTCATTAGTGCTTGGATACCATCAAGATAGAAAGTATCCTCAGTTTACTATAGCCATGATCGAACTACTTGCTTCACGTCTGAGACTCTAGCCTCAGAGGAACTCCTTTAATTGCCCAAAGGAAATGGCTTGGAGCAAGGTCAGGACTGTACAAGGGATGTGGCAATAACTCCCAGCCAAGTTCCTTTAACACGGTGTTTGGTGATTGTGTGTGTACAATCTACATTATTCAACATCTACCATTATACATCTACCATTCAAATGTTGTATTGCAGTTAAAAGTCTCAGAACTCTACTTTGCTTAAAATAAACGTCAAACGGTTTTGACGAGACATTGCATCCCAAGTCCCAGTTTGACTTGAACGCTCCTTGTAAGTCTATAAAGCCACTGAAACATCACAAAGCACAGCAGTAAGGTGATTTCTGTTTTTATAAAAATGTTGAACATTGTTGTAAAATCTCCAGAGATAGTCCCTGGACAGCGGGGAACAGGACAGGTGAGTTAATAATTGATCGTCGGTGCTCTACCTCAAATCCTGCAGGTGATTCGACGTCCATGCTCAGGAGTGAGTTGGAGCTGCTCAAAAAGCCAAACATTTTGTCCACCATTTCAGAATCGCTGATTGGCTCCTGCTTTTCTCTCTCCATCTGCTCGAGCAGCTCCTTCTTACGACGGGCCTCCTCGCGCTCGGCCTGTCTCCTCTGCTCCTGCTCGCGGTGCAGCTCAGCCAGACGCTCCTGATGCTTCCTCTCAGCCTCGGCTTGAGCCTTGCGTGCTGTCATCTGCTTCCTCAGCTGTTCCTCATCGGCTAGACGCTGCCTCTCGGCTTCTAACCTGTGCTCCCTCTGCTCACGTACATAATACACAGAAACAAATGTGGACAAATGCTGCGTGCCTTTTGTTATAGATGATAAGAATTATCCTACTCCAGTCCACTTTCAAAAATCAGCAGCAATGTTTTACCTCTTGTCTTAATTTACTGCACACTCTGCGTGCGATCATGCCACGGGTGTAGGCCTGGATAACGCAGACGGCATTTAAGCGTTTCCAGAAAGTTTGTCTCACCAGGAAGCCTCGACATCGTCCCTGGAACAGAATGATGCGTTTCCTGACCTCTTGGTACATCAAATAATGTTTCCGAGACCTCCAGAGAGCCTGCAGCCGCAGGAAACCTGCACGCATCTAACAGGGAAACAAAAAAGAAGTTTTAGGGAAGAATTGTAAAGGGATTTTTAAAAAATTGAGTTTGGTGATTTCTCAGCTTAATGAAAAATGTTATAGCTTGATTGAGCTTAACAGTATAAAAACTGAGAGTTTTAGATGCAAAACGGACATTAAGGTTTATTTCAATTTAAATGCATCATAACCAGTAGTGTGTAAACTAAATGCGAAAAAAAAGCACCATGTCTACTCATGCATAATGGGTGCTCTACATGTTTTTGTATAGTATCTGTAGGTAGCCATTTATATGTACTGTACACTACCACTCAAAAAGTTGTCATGTTAAAACACGGAGGTCCGTTGTTCTGGAATAGTCCTTGCAAGAACAGTATTGTCAAGTGCAAAACCCATCAAGCAATATGATGAAACTGGCTCTCATGGAGACCATCCAAGAAAAGCAAGACAAAAATTTACCTCTGCTGCAGAGGAGAAGTTCATTTAGAGTCACCAGCCTCAAAATTAACCAATTAACAAACAGCACAAAGGAGCACGTACATCTCAACAGTAACTATTCAAAGGACATTATTGCATATTTTGGTCACCTTCAGCATTACTTTACAATGTAGAAAAAAAGAAAAGAAAACTCAGGAGGGACCATGGAATTAGAAAGTGAAAGTGTTTATATTTCTAGCAGTTTACTAATGTAAAAAGTCAGGATTTTTCAAGTCTTTTTCTTTTCACTTTTGTGTTTTTTTTTATGTACAATAAGCATAAATTTTGTCAATATTTTAAAAAGTCCAGATATATTTGTGAGCAAATTATTGAACTTTTATAGAGTCAAAGGACATTGTTGTAATGCAGCTTTACAGGATTTTTAAATATAATAAATCAAGAAATCCAATGTGGTTAAAAGTTAATTTAATTATGATAATAATAATACAGTACAACTTATTATTATTATTATTATTATTATTATGCATGTGTGTATGTATGTGTGGCGGTTGCGCGCATTAGTGTGCAAGGGTTAGTGCGTGAGAGTGAGGGAGAGAGGTGTGTGATGTGTAGATGTGTCAGTCTGTGTGTGACGAGTAAATGTGCTTGTGTTTGTGCTTGATTGTGTGTATGGTGTGAGTCTGTGTGTATTAACATTGGTGTGTGTGTGTGTGTGTGTGTGTGTGTGTGTGTGTGAGATGTGTTTATGTGCGAGTGTTAACATTTGTGATGTGTATGTGTGTACAGTAGGCCGCAGGTGCTGGAAGAAAAGCCTCACACTGTGATGTTCCTGAACGTGATGTCACTGTAGGTGTCACTGAATATAATGTCACACAAAAATTATTAATCATTTTTAGGTGCAAGTTTAAGACATTATCATGGCTGACCCGTTTGAGATATCGAAAATCCCTCCGCAATTTTGCATCCTCAATGTCTTTAGATCTCTTCGGCCTGATTTGGTGGCGATGGTATAAATTCCCTAGGAGGAGTATATCAAAATCCATCGGGTGCAAATAACCCAAAGAAACCGACCTCCTGTTAAGTTGAGTCAAACTAAGTTGAGGGCAAAGTTGTTTGGCTCAATGAGCTCTAAATGTTTACCAAGTTTCGTGTGCCTCTGTGAAAGTGTGTATGAGCTATGCAGCAAAATCTCATGTGGGGGCCCCTGGGGGCCCCGGGCCCGAGACTCTGCGGCATTCTGATGGCAGCAGACTCCAACCGGTCTGCCAAGTTTCATGAGTTTTTGAGCATGTTAAGACCCCAAAAGTCCAAAAGGGTGGGAAAAAAAGATCCTTAGGAAAACAAGAGGGTCCTGAGCACCTTATAGTGCTTGGGCCCTAAATAATACCATTTTCAACCACACTAGATTTCTAGATTTATCTAAATTTTAATAAAGATGGTTTGGACTATTCATAGTTCCTGGTTTGAAACTTGTTGTGAGTTCACTGCATTAGCGCCATGCTAGTGCTGTAGTGTTACTGTATCTCCCATCCATCTTTGTGTTTTTGTTTTTAGTATTTATTTATAGTATTATTATTTTATTAACACTATATTTTTGCAACATTATAAATACTGTATGTCTTTTTCTTAATTTTTCTTAATTCTCCTGGTGTTTTTAGCATTATTTGTTCCTGGAAGACACACATTTGAGAGTGGAGGTAGTCATGCTTATACTGAGGTAGTCATGCCAACGCGATCAACTGATCAACTGCCTTGTCTAAACTCACACTACCCGGAACGCAGCCCCAAATTCCCGATGAGCTTCGGAAAAGACACCAAGGATGCACGGCTGGAGCAAACACAAAGCGAAATCAAAATTTTTTAACCCTAATATTATTATGGGAAACGTAACGCTGTTGTAACAAGCTAATCAACAAGTCTAGCTCAATATTGGGCAATACCCAGGTGTGTTTGGAGTTGATAGTGGAAAGAAGAATGTCAGAAGAGATAGCTCTCTGACATCATTATAAACAGGCTCACATACATTCTGTTTTCATTGCACTGACATAATAATGTCATTTCATTCTCTCTCTCTTTTTTTAAAACATTATTTTAACTTGCTGGTGACCTGGTGTACAGCTATTTAAGTTCACCTGTATATAAAAGCATCATTCACATGCACATAGTAAAAGTATATTCATATCATTTTGCACCATTTTTGTAAACCATTAAATTGCAAAAAGTGTATCATAGTGTTTAAAAAAACCTTTCTCGTTGTGATTTTTGATTCTTGCTTATTTTTTGTACAATCTGTGATGTTGTTGTGACATCATCACACCTGTCATAGTATCATATCTATCTATCTATCTATCTATCTATCTATCTATCTATCTATCTATCTATCTATCTATCTATCTATCTATCTATCTATCTATCTGGTTTGATGATCAGAATGAATATAAAATGGCATGAATGCTAACTCTGCCTCTATGCTTCATATTCTGCATTATCTTTATTGTTTTCATGTGAAATCAATATTTGTGACTGTTTTCGGTTTGCCGTAAATATCTTGACACTTATTGGCTCAACTTTTCATCTGATAAAAACCTGGCTATGTGTTTGGTCCAAACTATGCTTTATTCTAGTACTGACAAACTTGCACACAGCAAAAGCACTTCATATTCAGTAAAAAAGAAATCCATACCACTTTATATTCCTTTCTACAGATATATCCTCTCCACGTCTTCTGGATCAATATCACTGATTTCCTAACCTTCAGGAAATTGGTCCTAGAGATGAAAAACAAAAGTCACTGGTCACATACATACTGTATATCTTGCCATGTTTCCTACATGAATCATCCATAGTCCTGTTCTTCTTTACCTCTCTTTCCTTCCACGCACTGATTTCTGAAGGAGAATGACCTTGTTTGTGATGGCCTTGTCCCTCTCAATCTCCAGCTGCATGTCATGGTGATCCTACAACGTAAACAAAACAATCAAGCTTCATTGTTTCTGATCAGTGACAGGCTTTTCATGATGCATCTAGACATTTGATGCTACTGCAGTTTTTTTTTTAGTTTTTTTTTTACAGACACTATAAATATAGTTTAAGAAAACAGCCAAACCTTGAGAAATATCTTTGTTTTTCCAATCTGCCAGTCATCACTATGTCCCAGGAACGCTCTGGCTATTCTTCGGCATGCCCCTCTCAGATTCTCCTAATGCCCAAAGACATGCAGATTAGGCTAACTAGTGTTCCCCAATTTGCTGTAGTGTGTGAATGAGTGTGTGAGTGTGTGTGCCCTGCAATGGATTTTGACCCTGTCTCATGCTCTAAGTCTCCTGGGATAGGCTCCAGGCCCTCCGCGGTATAGATGATAAGTGATAGGATCTTGGGTACCCAAGGCTCACCCATTCTCATGGGTGTTAAAAGCCAGCCCATTTGATCCAATCCCACAGAAAAGCCAATGAAACACAAATCCATTAAAAGTGATCGAAACACACCCAGTGCCCACGGGCTCAGCAGGCACAGATCATGAGGCCACTAACCGGCCTCAGAACTCCCGTGATCCCATTCTGACTCACCACCCATGGAGTCTTAAGCACAGTACAAGGTAGGTAAACATGCTACTGAGTGAATAACCCAACAAATCGCTCATGACCAGTGTGACTTGAGGTTATGTCTATTATTTGGAGTTTACCTATTATAATTCCTCCACCTTCATCCATGCATAATTTGACTGAATGTGCTTTGCTGTCATCTTGACCAACCTGTAAGCAGTCTGGTTTGACCGTCAGCATGAAGACCCTGTAACGATCCAAAAATTCAGCGAAGGTGTAGCGTATGGGATATCCGGCCCTGCGGATCCGGATGGTCTCCATCATCCCGGAATACCGCAGTTGCCGCACACACAATCCCCTATCGAACATCTGTATGGAAAAAAAAAAAACATCAGAAGTTGAAGGGATTTTACCATAATCTCCTGATTTACTGCAAATATAGTCTGACATGATTGCTTCTGTTTGAACTGCTGGGGGGAAAAAAAGCTATTGGTAGGAGAAGCTTAAGTATGCACTGACTCAAAGGATACGGAGGAGAGAAAAAAATTTGACACTGAGTGACACTGATGTTTCTAAAAATGAACAAAAGAATATCCCAGAGCTAAAATCACTTTTTTTTGCTAAGCACACATCAGTCATGATGGAGGCATGGGTTAAACCATAAAAGCAGGGAATCACACACTATTGCCATCCCAATTCAGATTTCGTCTTTATGATACTGTTTATCTACTAATATTGCAGGATCATAATCTGATGCCTACTTTTACTCAACTTCACTTTCACAGCAACAGTTGTCTAGAGTACAGACATATTATAATTGGAGCGAAGAAGCACAAATTCCAAACCCCAGACTCACCATCGGCGTTTTGAGTTCATTGGGTTTGATGCAGCGCACGAAGAAGGGCTGGCATGTGCTCAGGGTCCTCATGAGCAGCTCAAGGGAACGTTTAAACTGACTGCTCAGAGTCGGAGAACGCTTCCGAGTCTCCATACCCTGTCCGAACATACAGTAGATACACACACACTTTGGAAAGAGCTGGGAATCCTTGAAAGAGAAAGTAAGCTTGCTTTTGCAAATACATACACACAGGTACACACAAATACAGCATCTGCACAGACGTTCGAAATTTTTAAAAAAAATCTACACGGTTGATATTTACCGCAATCATCTTTGTCCTCCAAAGCTTCCGTCTTGGTCTTATATAAAGCAATCTTTCATGCTTCCCGCTTCTCATGTTTAACTTTCTATATTTTACTGCTATTGGTCTCATTGAGTCTGTGTTTTGTGCTAGAAATACATGCAAGATCGGCAGATACAGCATATAAAAAGGTTTTTAATCCCCTCCTCTAGTTCACTCAGTTCCAGGAAAGTCGAATGCAAGCTGAGCTTTTGCTTAGCAAAGTATCTTGAAAGGATCCAGCCACATTGCACTTGAACTAGAACCAGAACCGTCTTTGCCTTTCTCACTTCCAATCGATGACTAACATTTCCCCAGAATCCATCACCCTAGTGAAAGCCACTACTGTGTTTATTAAATCATGCTGCTAGACTGCCAGAGCTGTTTTCCATGGAGAAATCAACCACAGGAATGGGTTTTGAGGGAAGGAGACCGCTGAGAGAGTATTGTAAATTAATGGTGCGGAGATCCATGCTGTTAGCACGAGGACGGGGAGTGTACGGGGACACACACACACACACACAACCACCGATTACCTGTTGAAGTGACATGGTGGTCTGCGCGTAGCCACAGAGAAACTGAAGACAGACAAATTAAGATAGAGAGACACCCGGTGATAGAATGAAAGAGAGAGAGAGAGAGAGAGATTGGATTGGTGTTAAAAGACTGGTAATGCCAGAATAAGCAGCGTCTATGCCAAGAAAGATTAAGACCACATAAAACCAAACACTAGGCACACAAGCAAGTAAAGCCTGACATGAGTGTTAGTATATGAGACTAGAAGGGAAAAAATTACATAAGTCTGAAACAAAAAAAAAAAAAATGTTATATTCAATCTTTCACTAGCCTGTTAACATCAACTCAGGCCTGACTGTGCAATGAGTGATGTGTTTCATAAGTGGATATAATGGCGGCACAATAATGCAGGATGAATAGGGATTTCGTGTTGGAAAAGGGCATCACCATGGCGACGTCAGCCTGAAAGATCTGTTTGATGAACTTGTTTTTGGAAGAGTGCACCAGCTGGATGATGTCACTGTGGAGACTGTCTCTGTTCTTCTCCAAAAAACCTGTTACGATAGGAACAAAGTCACTTAAAACAGGCACTTGTGTGTGATTAAAGCACAATAAGATAATTACCCCAAAAGAAACAATATTAAGGCATTTAAAAAATGCTTCATGAAAGTAGCCCAGGAATATGTCATTATACAGTACATCATGGTGAGGCTGAATCCGCAAATCTGATTGGTCAGAAGGTGCTCACTCATAGTCTATAAAATAGTTCCAAAAAAAAAANNNGGGGGGGGGGGGGAGAAGGATATTTGTACACTACCTTTATGTTGTCTTTTCTGTATAGGACGTACAGGTAGATAGTTTCTGTCAATTTATAATGTTAATCTGTTTTGTCTCAGCTAGTCAGCTAATTAGGTTTCTTAGTTAGTTAGCTAGTTGGTTTGTTAATTTATGTTGTAAATTTATGTAGCACCTTGGTCCTGGAGGAACGTTGTTTGGTTTCATCGTGTACTGAACTGAACATGGTAGAAATAACAATAAAAGCCTACTTGACTTGACGTGACTTGAGAAAGGCAGTGTGTGTGCTTGTTAGAATATGTTATTTTGTTGTTATTCATGTTTTTTTTTTTTTGACACTTATGAACTTGTATGACAAATGTCCCCATAGGCATAATCTGGATGTGGTTTTGGGTTTCAATGTATTTGGCAAGTAAAGAGTGACATTCTTCCCCATGTCTGTGTAAGACTTGGTTACATCCAGCCCATTCACACAGCATTAACTGCAGACAGCAAACACATGCACAATGAAAATCAGAAGAGTATAGCAAACTATGATTTGAAGTTACTCTTTACCAATACTGGAACAACCCCAAATTTTTTTTTTGCTTTTTATACAAACTGGGTGATTGTATGCTATTTAATTGCACTAATTAGACAGACAATGTAGAGCGGGTTGTTTGGTATGTCTCATGGTCTTAAAAATAATGTGAAACAGGCTACCCATCTTCCCCCCATCTAGGTTCAGACTGTGCTGAAGCATACAGTACATAGTCTAGGCAAAATTATTACATAAAAGTCCAGCTTGTTGGCACCTAAGATGTAAGTTGAATCGAGTCGGGTTTCAGCGTTGCCATATTCTTCTTTAACAGAACCCATACCTGGTCAGATTTACCACAACAATGAACTACAAATTCATTTAACTACACCTGTGAGAGTTATACAGTAGATACATAGATGACATAGAAGGTAAAAAAGAAAATGTGGCTAAATACTGTATTTCCATAAAAGTGTTTACCAGATAAAAACGAGTGCAGACATTTGAAAGAGAATCGTATTTAGAACTCAACGGAAGGATTAGTGAATGAGCCCTCGAGGTACCTTTGGTTTCATAGAAGACCACGCCAGCGAAGTGCTGAATGCCGAACTGGCTCTCGTGACTGTGCTTGGGAGGGATGTAGTTTGTGTTGAGTTTGTGCTGGGAGTTGAGTTTGTGCAGCATGGTGGCATCAGTTCCCTTTAAAAATGAAAAAAAAAAAAAAAAATCAATCAATTATTTAATCACTATATTTATTAAAAAGATTTACTGTTGTATTTACTCTACACACACTTACACGCTCCTTAAATTGTTTGTTGCACCTTACGTTGTAAGCAGCATTTTTTTTTTTTTTTACCTTTTTCTGACTGCAATTCTTGCTCAATGCTTACTTGTTGTATAATATGTTAACTGACCTCTATAACAATACAATGTCCCTTAAACAATACAGGAGTAATAAAGTACACTATCTACCAAACTATCTATCTATAGTATATGGTATACCATATTTTTACACTATATGCCATATTGTTATGATTTGTTTTTTGTGTGTTAGGCGGCCGGAAGTTCAATATAACAGTTGATGTCTTTAAGTTAATATGGAGTCCAGGTCGTTATTGGAGGCTCAGTTAAACTGTAGAAAATTCCAGTCCTCAGAGAACAGCTGTCTGCATCTGCTGAGGCCAGGACCATCTTGATGGTAAAGTGGGACCGTCCCCAGTCAACACGTGCATCACAACTAGACGACACGGAGCATCTATGCAATGAGATCTCCAAACAAATACGGGTCAACAGGACGAGTTAAACGGGTCCAGAGGTCAGAGGGGGCCTGGATCACTGGCAGCTCAGGACCGACATGTGCAGAGAGGCAGAGAGAGGCCTATAGCCATAGAGAGTGCAGCGTACTCAGAGGAAAGTGATGTCCACCCCTTCTGCTTGTGTGACCTCACAGACGTCCATGATCGGCTACCATCATGATTTGTGGGAGAGTGCTAGAGCACTTGATTGGATTGAGATCTGGGAAATTGGACGCCAGTTGAACAACCTTGAACTTTACCTGATAAGCTTCAAAGGCGGGAGGCTGTGACCTTTCTATTGTGGCCAGTATTGACTTTGACTTTGTTTTTTCAACAATTTGTGCTACAGTATGTTGGCTTTTCTGTGAAATTGGACCAGAAGGGCTGGATTTGGTGCCCACAGGCATAGATGAGCCTTGAGTGCCCATGATCCTGTCCCCACATTACCCCATGATCCTGTCCCCACTTTACTGTTATATGTTATTTTGGCAGTGTTGTGGCTGAATATTGTTAACTGGTGTGACACATACTGTACTGTATGGCTGAAGTTAAAAACAATAACAGGTATAAGCAAGATCACATTAAGAAACACAATGAATGAAAAACAAGTATATATTTGTATAAACAGTTTTTTTTTAAATGAAGGAGTTATGCAACTTTATTCATGTAGTATTTCCTTTTTTTTCACTCCCAGCCCATCACTGTGTCTGTCTCATCCTTACCTTGGGGAACCTGCTCTCTTCATCAATGAGCGAGACGATGTTCATAGGTTTGTTGGCGATCATATCCAATGCATCCTGGTTATCCGTGAACTCGATGTGCAGCCAGTTGATGTGCTCCAAGTTGTACTCCTCCTGCTCCAGCTTGAAAACATGACGCACGAAGAACTGCTGTAGGTTCTCATTGGCAAAGTTGATGCACAGCTGCTCAAAGCTAACCAAAAACCCAGCAAAACAGGAATTAGAGTGAGGAATAGGAGCTCAACCATTCATCAGGGGAGAAAAACCTATTCATACCTGTTGACGGTGAAATTCTCAAATCCGAAAATGTCTAGCAGCCCGATGGACCTGTGCATGACTTTGTCCTTAGTGGGCGGAGCTCTGTATGTGGCAGCATTGATTTTGTCCACTATCCATACAAATAACCTCCCATATATTCCCTAAGGTAAGAAAAAATATTATTGTACAATAAATAAATATATACAATATACATGTTAGTGTGGATTATTAATTATTGAAGAACTCAGAATCAGAAGGTGTTGATTTATTTCATGTAAATGCAAAGCTATGAAGTACTGTTATAGCTACTATAGCATAAGTCACAACAGGACCTGTTATCACTTATGCTATAGCAGCTATACATACAGCAAAAAGCAGGGTTACCACAGCTATTTCCAAATATATATATATATATATATATATGACCATACTAATACGGTGTTTGACCTGCTTTCGCCTTCAGAACTGCCTTAATTCTACATGGCATTGGTTCAACAAGGTGCTGAAAGCATTCTTTAGAAACGTTGGGATTGAGATTTGTAGGATGCACATCCAGGGCACGAAGCTCCCGTTCCACCACATCCCAAAGATGCTCTCATCTCAAAGATGAGATCTGGTGACTGTAGGGGCCATTCTTCACTGTCATGTTCAAGAAACCAATTTGAAATGATTTGTTATGAAACCAATTTGAAATGATTCGTGTATCATGTCCTGGTCACGCGCCGCTCCAGACTCCACTCCAGGTTTTCTGACTGTCCCCACAGCGGCATCTACCTGACCTTCCACACGGTCGCCTCCACCCTGAGAGTGACGTCATCAAGAGACGCGGGAAAGAGGAAAGAGATTGTGATTTTGGCGTTTTGGTATTTGGTTGTGACTTTTTGCCTCCTATTGACTTTGATAATTGCTTTGGTTGGTCTTGGTATATATTTGTAGATAATTTCACTGTATGTTTGTGCACTCACCAGTAGTATGGGCGTGGCTGCCATTTATTTTGTTTTCGGTTTAGGGAGTCAGGGAAGGTACCTGTATTTTTGTTTGTGCTGTTTTTTTTGTTTTTTTGCAGGTAATCTAGCTACTAAATATAAATACCATTTAGTTTATTATTTTGGCCTGGGTCCACCCTGAATCTGATCCTCCTCCTGTTGTGTGTGTGTGTGTGTGTGCGTGTGCGTGTGTGTGTGTGTGTGTATTTTTTTGTAAAGCAATACAAACCTCATTATTTCATCAGTTAATGACTGGATCTAGTTCTTTCTGATATACACCACCATTTCCATACAGTTTAAAATAGAACCCTGAACCATTCTTTTGCTGTACGGCCCAACCCTAGAAGGGACGTAACGCCATATTTAAGTGACCATTTTGATTTTCAAGCACAAGAAAGACAACAGCTTTATTATGCAAAGGTGTTCCTTCAGTTAAAAACAACTAGTTTGAGATTTATATCTGCTCATCTTTTTTGAACTACTCTAGCTATTAAAAAACAAAAAAAATGTTACTCAGTAACATTTACTCTGAGTAAATTTTTTATGAGCTACTTTTTACTTTTTTATAAAAGTAAATTTTTATAATGGTAACTTTACCATTATAAAGTAAAATTTCACTGAAGTAACAGTACTTTTACTTGAGTACAAAATTTTAGTACTCTTTCCACCTCTGCCAGTGGGGTCTTCTGCTGTTGTAGCCCATCCTCCACAAAGTTGTGCGTGTTGTGGCTTCACAAATGCTTTGCTGCATACCTCGGTTGTAACGAGTGGTTATTTCAGTCAAAGTTGCTCTTCTCTCAGCTTGAATCAGTCGGCCCATTCTCCTCGGACCTCTAGCATCAACAAGGCATTTTCGCCCACAGGACTGCCGCATACTGGATGTTTTTCCCTTTTCACACCATTCTTTGTAAACCCTAGAAATGGTTGTGCGTGAAAATGCCAGTAACTGAGCAGATTG
>QMIH01000252.1:49512-71434 GCA_003987875.1 Clarias batrachus | reverse complement strand
TATATATATATATATATGCTGTCAATCATTTTCATCACCTCCAAGTGTCTATTTCGATATGAGGTCAGAATTGTGCTAAAGAAAAGCAGTAGCAGGATAAATGTCCCTAACCTTGACGAATGCATCGCGCACATCAAACCCTTGGTCCACACTGAGTGGCGTAGATACACTCTCTCCCCGAGTGATGAGCGTACGTGTTGTCAAACACGTCATAACGTCCTTTGGGTCCACCTATATATGCAAACAAAAATTAATACAATAAAATATTTATTAGAAAATACACTGATAAACTTGCCTTTGCACATACCAGGTCTTTGGTAAAGCAGCAATCACTCTGTACACTTGTTGCACTATTTTCCTTAATTTAATTAGTCCTGGTGTTATGTTTTGTGTGTTTTTTTAATGTATATATAATATCCTTGTGAAAGTCTTCTTGAAAGCCCACAGTTAGAGAAGCAATCCTGTGTCCAGAGATTACTTTATCTAATAAGCAATGTAAGTGCCTGGGCGTCTTGTAATATGCCTTGAGTTATGACTGTTGTCAGTGAGGGTGGCTTGTGCTTAAAAAAACAACAGAAAAAAGAAAAAAAAAGGGGTATTGGAGTTGGTCATTTTATTGTCTCATTATGTCTTTATAAAACATATCCATCTAGAGCAAATGAAAAAATGGAAACATAAAACTGTTTTTCAGTGACATCAGGAACAATTTGCTCTTGTTTTGTCTTTTATTGGAAAAAAAAAAAAGAAAAATGAAAAAAAAAAAGGTCCATTTAGAAAGGAAGTTCAAGCAGAGTTCATCGCATCCAACCAACTGTAATAATGGCAAAGAAGCCAGCTAGTAATTAATTACATTTCTAATTAAGCTAAACTGCATGTCTTTAGACTGTAGGAGAAAACCAGAGTACCCAGCGGAAACCCAGCAAGCAAGAGCCGAGGCAGGAATCGAACCCTGGACTCTGGAGGTGTGAGGCCACAGCCGTAACAACTACACCACCATATCATCTCATACTTGAGACAATTTACACAATTTGTTTGTTTGGTTCCTGTCACACCTGATCCTGATCCAACCTGCTTGTTTAAGTATTCTAGCTCATGGGAAGCTTTCAACGTGCACACGTTTCCACCCACGATGATGATCATCAGTCAGAATTGTGCCTTTTGCCACCAGGGGGCAGATGCACCACTAAATTCTGTCACCGTTTCATCTCTGGTTTCAGACTTTCAGGTGGCTGACTGCAAGAAGATGAAGAGCTGCAGGCTGGCAGGACGAAGGCTTTACCCACGCTGTGCTCATGCTCTAATAACACCATCTGAGTCTCGCTAATGACTGCATTTATCTCCAACTCCCCTCTGCTTCTTTCCTCTATCAGCACTGAGGACTCCCTCCCACCAGGATAATCAGGGAGGGAAATCAGAGCAAGACAGTAAGAGGGAGAGGTGGGGAAAAAGTCAGTTATGTACTAGAGATGTTCTTCGTTTGCGTAATTCACAGGTGTACTGTAACTGCACACACACACACACACACACACACACACACACACACACACACACACACACGTCATATGCACCATGACACTAGTTCCTACAGTTTATTAATGCAAATGATTAATGTGTTTGTACCAATATGGTACCATGACACCTTACACATGGTCGTGCATGGTAAATTCCCCAGATCGCAATCTAACCGAGCATCCATGCAACAGACTGGACAAAAATGTCTGATCCACAGAGGCCCCACTCAGCAACCCAAACCACTCAAAGGATCTGCTGTTAATGTCTCAGTGCCAGACACAACAGCACACCCTCAGATGTCTTGTAGAGTTATGCACTAAGTGGTCAGACCGGCATGCCGGCAGCACAAGTGAAATCAACATATATTGGAATTAATATTCTGGGTTTAAATGTTATGGCTGTTCAATCACTCCTTACCTCTAGAAGAGCTGCAGCTTTTGCCAGGTCAGGAGAGCGCACAATTAAGCATGCGTCCAGGTTCTTTAACATCAAAGCTGTAAATAAAGGATTAAGATATTGATCAGCTTTCCACATCGCAGGGATTTAATCACAGCTTGTTTATGAGCCGTGGCCTACCCTCGAAACGCAGGTTGCCCATGTGCAGGATGGCAGCAAGCAGTTTGGAGATCTCCCAGTTTTCAGTCTCTGTGAACATTAGGACCTTCATCGCTGACTGGATGTTGGAGTACTCCTTCATGTAAAAGGCATCCGTGTGCAAATTCAGTATTTAATTATTTTTTAAAAAATCACTGTAAATATGCATCACACAGTACATATGTATATATTAATAAAAGAAAACGACAAAATGAACATCCCAATAATCTAGACTGATATCTCCTTTATTAAAGATTTACTTCATTCATTGTTGTATTAGTTCTCTTCATTTAACTGGATAATCAGAGCACAAACAGTACATACTGTACATATGTCCAGTAAATCCAGTATGGAGCACATGTAATTAAATCAGTGGAAACAAGCTGGCAGAATTTACTTTAATTCAATGCATCATCTCTGTGGATGAAAGATGATATAACCAGCTTTCATCCAACACATCACTTACGGTCATATCGTCTCGACCATCACACACCGTACAGTTGCCCTGTAGGATAGCCAAAGATTGGAGGACATAATGGAGGGCGCAGAGGAGACAAGAAAAATGTTTTTTAAATTGATTTATAACGTTTAACAGGTTTAATTACCAACAGGAAATAGTTGTTTCGTCAGATAAGAAAGCAGTCTCTCACCATGGTCAGATAGGTGTAGTCTGAAGCCTGACCTAATCCCAGCTTAGTCTTCTGCTCCTGATTCATACCTTGCAGCATACAGTAGAAGATGTGGTAGTTTCTCTCATCTGAAGCCTGTATGGAAAACTCTCTGAGCTTATAATATCCCAGAACATATAGTTTTATATGCAAATATCCTAACCTAGCAACATCATTTGCTCTAAACATTTTGTGCACATTGAAAGCACCTTGTTCAATGGATAAGTACAAAACGCTAGTTGGAACCATGACCAAATAGGGAGTACGTCATTTTGACTGGTCAGAAGGTGCTAACTAATTTTCTGTAATTCTGTTAGTAGCAGGTGATCGATCACTCACTCACTCACTCATGGTCTATATCGCTTTATCCTGTATTCAGGGTCATGGGGGGGGGGGCCTGGAGCCTATCCCAGAAAGCTTAGGGCACGAGCGGGGTACACCCTGGACAGGGTGCCAGTCCATCACAGGGCACACACACTCACTCAATTAGCCTAATCTGTAGGTCTTTGGACTGTGGGAGGAAACGGGAGTGCCCAGGGAAAACCCACCAAGCACGGGGAGAACACGCAAACTCCATGCACACAGAGACAGCAATCGAACCAGGACTCTGGAGGTGCAAGGCAAGAGTGCTAACCAGTACACTACCGTGCCGTCTAGGAGCGGGTGATAAATACTGAAGTGTTGAAAAAAAACAACATAAAAACTTTAACCCCTTTGCCTTACCTGTCTGCACACTCTTGACTTCTCCAGCAGGTACTGTTCTATCTTTGCCCCTTCGATGGCTCCTCTCTTGTTAAAGTAAATATCAATGTACTTCCCGAACCGGCTAGAGTTGTCATTGCGTATGGTCTTTGCATTGCCGAATGCTGTACGAGAACAAAAAAGACGTCTGATTGATCAAGTTCTAGTACAATACATGTCGTTCATGCAGGAAGAATTTTATTGAAAATTTTGTCATGTTTTTTTTTTTTTAATACAATGGCAGGGAACTGCTGCGGCACTTATCTTAAAGCCTAATTGTGTTCGAAGTTTGAAAAATTGCCTGTGATAAATTGGAAGCATTTTGTCTCAGTCGTTAGGAGAAAATGACTTGGCAGGCATATTGTGAGAAGATGCGTGGAATGAATTCCAATAAGAAACGTCTCTCACATGGAGGTCTGAACAGCAGGCTGATGTCACTTTAAACCTCTGAATAACTCTTCATCATGAGTCTACAGAGCATTAAATAGACCTGCTGACTGCTACTGATTTGGTCTCATCCTCCGTATCCCCATTAAATGCATAATAGTGTCTCGTCTGACCTTCTAGGATAGGGTTCGCTTCCAGGACCTGCTGCTCAATCCAGGAGTGCTGTCCACTGATAGCTGCCAGGAACTGCAGGATCAACTTGGTGCTCTCTGTTTTTCCTGCTCCGGACTCACCACTTGGGAGAACGACACATCAACAAAGAACACATACATTGTCTTCAGTTTAAAGAAGAAACTGAAGTGAAGAGCAATCTTAATGCTCCAGCATACCAAGACATCTTGGACAATGCTATGCTTCCAGCTTAGTGGCAACAGTTTGGGGAAGGCCCTTTTCTATTCCAACATGATTGTTGGAATCACAAAGCAAGGACTATAAACACATGGTTTGATAAGTTCAGTGTGGAAGAACTCGCCTGGCCTGCACCCCATTGAGCACCTTTGAGATGAAATGAAATGGAACAGCATGCCAGGCCCTCTCGTCTAACATCAGTGCCTGACCTCATAAATGCTCTACAGAATGAATGTCACCGAATTCCCACAGAAACACTCAGAAATCTTGTGGACAGCCTTGCAAGAACAATGGATGCTGTTATAGCTACAAAAAGGAGGGACTAACTCCATATTAAATTTAACATTGGATACAATGTCTCTGCTGGTTTGACCAAATACTTTTGTCTATATAGTGTATTTTATAAACTTGAAACAAATAGTTGGTCTCATTTGACATCAGATTGATTAAAAACAAGAGTTTGTCAATTTTAAGTTTACGAGGAAACGTGTATTGAACATTCATGGAACGGTCATCAGGGTCACTATTATGTAACAGTGGTAGCTTTAGGTTTCTGTAATCAAAACGCTTTCAGAACAGAGACATCCATGACAAGCTTGTGAGAAAGAAAAATATGCTAATGAGACACTGACTGATTTGCGTCATGGATGTTCGACATCAAATGTAATTAGAGTAGAAATGCCATGGCAGCACCAGGGAGTTGCTGGACTAGACCGCCCATCAGACACTGCACTGTCGTCTAAAGCACAGCATCCAAACCCTGACAGCAGCATCAGCTGTTGTATCATCTGTAGTGAGGCAGCTGATCCCTTATAGTGACATGATAACAGAGTGGGAACGAGAGAATGGGTGACCGGTCTTGTTAGCAACACTTGAGCCAGAGGAAGAGAAAGAGGCCCCCAATGTCCAGCCTCCAACTCTGGTGGAGAAATATTCGCCTTCCCACCCAATCAGCTAGTCTCCATTTCCCAGCACATGCTGCAGCATACAAATATGGCCACTGAGGTCCCAGCATTGCATGGATCATATTTACAGTACAACCACATGATTACTAATTACACTCACCTGAACACAATCATTCGCTCTTATTATATCAGGACTCCATAAATTCAGAGATTTTTGTAAACAAATGCTCATAGTGCTCATGGCTTTTAAAGCCTTTGTTTACATGTTTTGCTATATATATATAAAATATAAAATTTTTGCTGCCTACTCAGTTTACGATTTCCATCTTTATGGATGTTATGCGTTTACTGAACAGTAAGCTCTGGAATAATATATTTAGGAAATGTTATACAGTGTAACAGGCATGATCATATTATTGCCATTTTTTGTTGAGGAAATGTGGGGTGGCCTTTGCCCACCTTTCCTAGGCACTGGAACAGGTCTGTTCAGCCTGAATATTCTGGTCCATCTCATGACCTCTAGTCATTACAAAGACTGTATCATGACATATAAACTCATGAACCCCCTTAGTATTCCAGTGTTTAATCAGCAATATCCTAAGGGACATGCTGGGGCGCCTTGTAACTGGATACACTGATGACATCTTTCTCCTTCTTTGAAACCAACGTTCACCATGTCTGGCAAGTTCTGCAGAGGCTGCTCAAAAATCCACTATTTGTGAATGGGAAGAATGTTTACCATCATCAATGTGTACATCATCAACACTGAACGAGTAGTCCTGGACCAAAACAGGGTATCTGCTGGTCCACTCAAAACCACTGAAGGATCTATTGTGATTTCACAGCTTTGCACTTACCACAACTCCTGTAATTAAGCACCTTGACGTGTCAAGGTCATTGCCCCAGTGGGGCCTGATTCCTCCAAAACAGCAGAAGAAACCATCTTGTCACAGTAAATCTTCAACAATCCTAAACTTTACTCAGTTGTGGTGTTTTTCTAGAAAGCTATCTTTAGCTGAGCAAACTGGATAACATGAAACTGATTGCTGTCAAACTGTCTCTAGAGGGACGATGTCTCTATACACATTCTTTAAACATATTTACTGACAACAATAATCTAAAATACCTTAAGACAATCAGCCCTCACCAAACCCGATTGGCCATACTCTTTGACCGGTCCCAATTTACCCGATACTTCAGACCAGGATCCAAGAATGCCCCAACACATTTTCAGTACCACATAAGGAATTCATTGAAGAGCACATCCTCCGACCCCATGGGAAGTGTTACCTGACACCAACAAATCACAGACACATAGCCTCATCAAATCTTTAGTCTTCTATTCCAAGTTGACCCATAGCATTGTGAGAACCTCATCACATGGGTACATACTGACCTAGCTACCTGCCATCCAGATACCCATAGGACTTTGGTTGTGGGTCAGATACTGTTGGACCAATACATTAATTGGTTTGAAATGAAATGTCTCCTAAGACACTGTGTCTGCCTAAGCCACGGTCCCAAAAATATTACCAGCCATTTAATTCATGCTACTCATGATGGTCCCATCTGGCAATGGATTTTATCAATGTCCTGCCCAACTTAAACAGGAACACGGTCACCATGATTATCATTGATTAATCATTAAGTAACTGTGCCTGCTTCCCCTTCCTGGGTTACCCACGGAGTTTGAAACAGTGGAATTCACATTTGTTGCGATCTGTTACTATTTACTTGAAATTCAAAAAGATGTGATCGACCCAGGCACCCAGTTTTTAATTTCACAAATCGTCATGGAAAAGCTGGGCGCAGTGGTGAGCCTAAGGTCAGATTACCATCCTCAGTCTAATAGGCAGGCAGGCCTTAAGATCTAATTATGAAATCAACAGCTTTCCTATGGAATGTTTTGCACCACTAACTAGGGTGATTGGGCCCATTCCATTTGTGGGCCGAATATGCATAAAACACCTTACACTACTCAGTGACCCATTCAACCCCATCAGCAAGGATCATGTAGACACACACTGGTTGGACCCACCACAATAACAGCCTGGTGAAAAGGTAGGGCCAGACATTTAAAAAAGAGATTTAAAATACCCAATCTAGTAAAAAATGAAACAGAATATACTTGGTCCATAAAACTATGCCACTGCCGGATACACCCTATTTGGTTACATGACATAGACCTGTAATATCTGGATCTCTCACCTATAACATACCCCTCCATGAAACCACCAGAACTGCTGGATATCAAAGGACAACCTGCAGATCTTGTCAACAATCTTCAACAAATGCCATAGCAATGGTATGCACAAACACTGGTGGGCATACCACATACCATATATACCATACATTACCATACTGTATATACCATATATTACCTAACTGAATGGGAGCTGTGTGGCCTTGTATGTAAAATGCATCCCCATAAGCGAAGATGAATGATTATTTAATTGTAATTATACATTTTGCATTATTTTCACCATAGAGCAAAGGTTGTATTATAAACATTCAGCATGCATTTGTACAGCATAGTGGGTACCTGATGATGCAGCACTGGTTCTTGTTGTTCCTCTGCATGTTGAAGTAGCAGTTGTCAGCAATGCTGAAGATGTGTGGAGGCATCGCGCCAATTTTTTTATTACTGTACAAGCGGATGTGATCCGCTGTGTAGATGGGCAGCAGCTGGTAGGGGTTCACTGCCACCAGGATCGAACCTGTGTATGTCTGTATCGTCAAATAATATAGAGGCATTAATCTCTGTGGGGTAGATACTGGAGATGATGTAGTAATAAATAAGCAGTATGTATTGTAAGTAATTTTAAGCAATAATAAATCCTGTTTCTTTTGATAGCTTTTTTTATATATTAATATAAAAATTATTATGAGGAAATGTTTTTTTATAAGATCTAAGATGAAAGAAAAAATACTTATGATGTTGACTTTAAATACTCATACTTCAGTAAAGACCACTAAATTAGAAGGTGTGTCCATGTTCATGCTTATCAATTTCATAGTATACGGCTGAGTTTCTAGCATTTTGCTGTAAAATCCATTGCAAATATTTTTACCGTACAGTTAGTTCCTGCGGGTGCAGCACTAGACATAACTATTAAAACGCTGGATGTCCTCTCTATAACGGTGTTGCCAATGTAAATGTTAATGTGGTTGTTTTTCTTTGTGTGGCTTTGCAGCAATATGAATTTAGGTTTAAAGTATGCTAAAAAGAAAATAACTCAAAGGAAAATAATGCATTTGACTTTGTGGTGGGTGCTAAGAGTAAATCCCATTCATAGAACCATCCCTTTGTTGATTATTTTCCAATAAAGGCATGCCCCCAGGTACACTCACATATATCACCCTTTCATTGTAGCGAATGAGGAGGTTTCGGAGAATACCAGCTTCGTTCAGGTCTCCCAGGCTAATCATATCCTCCACACCATGAATGGAAGTGGGGTGCATAGGCTTTATGTTGGTGGCATTCTGAGGAGAGATCCAGTGCTCCTGTAAAAACACACAGTACACTCACATAGCAGCATCATTCACACTGAAGGTCAAATGACAAGACATAAGGGCATCGCTTGACCGGGTGTTTGTCATTGTCTTACTTAAACACTCACCTGACCTTCATCATCCAAGACCTGAATCAAGCCTGAGTCACAGAGCTTGACCACAGCTCCAACCGGAACGTCAAATGGCTTGCCTGTCTTGAGATCCAACCAGACATAGTCCCCCTGTAGGGACGAAAAATTTAATCAATGAATCAATGATAATTGAAACTACCTTGACAAATTTAGCCAAATTTCCCCCCCTAAGAGCACAGCTATTTCCTAGGATTCAAAAAAATTACAAGTATATTAAGACCTTTATACAAAACAAAACATAAGTTCCATCTGTGAGTCCTGCCAACAGCTCACAAACCTAATAAATCTCAAATGTAATGTAATAATCTGCAGGTGTTACAATCGATCCTTAATTAAAAAATAGTGCATGCTCATGGCGTTGTAAAGCAGAGAGAAAGAGATCATTAGTTTATGCAAACAAGATTAAATTCTTGTTACAGCCCCTTGAAGATTGTAATAACGAAACAAATAATAGTAAACCAACCAAACATGCACATAATATACTGTAAAAATGTAATAAAATCAGAATTATGCAATTATTTTGATACAGTACACATTTTGATTAGGATTTAAACTGAGATACTATTAAATGTGCTGTTTTGTATCCAAATGTATTTATTTACCCAAGCTAACAGCAAATAATTGGACAAACAAAAAGATGTCTGCCAATATTTATTTATTTATTTTTAATATTGGGAAAAAGAATATTAAGAAACTCGACATAACTTCCTGACTATATACCTTAAAATATTTGAAGCCTTCGTCTTATTCTGGTATTATTATTATTATTATTATTATTATTATTATTATTATTATTATTTATAATGATACTAGCAGTGGAAGTAATACTACTACTACTACTACTACTACTACTACTAATAATAATAATAATTATAATACTCTACACATATAATAATTCTGTAAAGCTGGCTTGTCTGTACATTGAAGATATTTGCAAAAAAATAATTAGGGAAGGTCGGACGTATGTAAGATGAGTAATAGAACACATCAAGCAGGTTTATAGTCATCGCAATTGGCCCACGGGAAGAGAGAATATACTAGTTTGAAAGTTCAATGGACAACTCCCTTATGAAAAAAAAAATCTTTTAAAAATCATTAGTTCATCTCAAAATTCAAACAATGGTGCTGTCCATTTTTTTTTACATGCAGTTATGAGTGTGCACATTGATGCACATTCCAAAACAAATGGACAACTCCCTTATATCTAAAAAAGATCTTGCAAAAATCATTAGTTCATCTCAAAATTTAACAGATGGCATTGGACATTTTTAAAAATGCGCTTATGAATGTGTAATTAAATTATGCATTATACATTTACACGTCTACAGTAGTAATAATAATAATCCTGAAAATTATAAGCAAACTTTCTAAACTTTTAAATAAATATAATACGTAACAATAAATGATTAGTAAGAACAGATATAACATATTTTTAAGTATGTAGGTTAACAAAAACAAACAAAAAAAATTTTTTTAATTAATTTGTTTATTTTCAGTATTTTATTTTATAGTTTAAACTTTGTAATGATATCATGAGAAAAGAATGCTACCCTCACTACCTCCTCATGCCCCCACAACCCACAAAACATGTACACAGACATATTGTTTTAATACACTTATTTTATGTTTTTGAACATCATGCTTTGATAAGATGGGGTCATGATTTAGTGATACATCATTCCTACTATTCATACTTCTTAATAAGTTGTAGGCAGACATTATATTTTATTAGGAGAGCATCTTATCAGTGAAGCTTGGCATATCTACAGTATAAGCATTTGAAACGACAATCAAGGAAAATAGTCAATGAATACCGAATTAATACGACTAAAACAGTCTTACCTGCTGCAGAATGACCATCTTTCTGTTTTTTACTTCTTGGCGTTAGACATGGTGTGAGCGTCCTGCATGGAATAAAGAGTGTCATTCTCAGTCATACTGTAAACATGCAGAATTGTAGGCTTTATGGGTACAGCATTGCATTTCTCATGTGTGTGCAGGTTTAACTTCGGGCAAATACTGAAGGACTGGCAAAGTTTCAATGAATTCTGTCCAAACAGACACGCAAACAGACTGAAGATTTTCTGAGACTAGTTTCAGGTCCTCTAATGTATCAACTGTAAAGATATCATTGAAAGAGCAAACATGAGCAATGTACAAACCAAACCTTTATTTTATTTATATAGCTTAAAGTACATAATATTATAGAAAACAACAGAATATTAATCATGTGAAAAACAGATACTTATGCATTACATGCGAAAAAAAACAAACATATTTTTTTAGTCGGCTCAGTCCATGCTGTACTACATCTTTCATTTATGTCTTCTTGTGCACACATAGGTTGTAGGTTTGCTGCTTGTCTTGGCCTCACTTCTGTTGTGTCCCTAGCATTAGCATTAACTCATGTTAATAGTCCCTGTCCATACTTAATGTGCCTTCCATGAATCTTGTAATTGTGTGTTTGTATGCTTCAATATGTTTATTAAAAAAGGTCTGACATGAGAATTCAAACGTGAAAAAATGAAATGTATGCACTACTCATAAGGACAAAATATGTGCATCATTACAATCATTTATGTAAGAAATCACAACATAAAAACAATAAAATGTGAAATGTCCACATTCCAAATGTGAAGTTTTGGGCACATTTACATAATATAATGTAATGTAATGTAATATAATATAATATAATATAATATATATTTCTATTTTTATTATTTTTTTAATATTGCTCACTTATAAAGCATTGGTAATACACAGTGGGCCCATCCACCATACTGTATATAGCACATTTCACAAAGCACACATGCCGCTGACCAAGGAAATGACAGGAACAAACTGACCCTGCGTGAAGCTTCTGATCACGTGACTGGATAACAGCTTGTATGGTATCTCAGAGTAGAAAATGAATGCAAAAGGTCATAAAGCAGCTAATGGGCTGAGTGTTGAGGGCAGACACTATAGCTGACATGAACTTCCTGGTTGTTACTAAATAAAGCCGACGTGAGGTTTGTCATGGACGGCTTAATTGCTCCTGCACTCTATGTTAATTAGCTTGCAGATTATCTCTGCCAGAAATAGCACTGCAGTGTATCACTGAGGCAAAACCATACCTTCCCTTTAAGACAACCTTTAAACCTTATGCTTTTGGGAAGAAATGTCTCTCGCATGGTGCGATGCATTTAATATACAAATTCCAGGAACAAAAAGCTTTCCGACTTGTGAAAGTAACTGTTGCTCTGTTTTTAGCCACAATCGGCATTAGAGCAGCGGCGAATCACATGACCAAGACTGTCACGAGTCTGTGCTCCTAATCTCTTCTTTGTTTACTCCTCTTAGTACACTTAGTTGAAGACAAATTAAAAGCATGTGACTAAACGCACGAAATGTTGGGCCCTCGAGAAAGGCCCTTAAATTCATATGTAATGAGGTACTGTAGAGTTGCTTTGGATAAAGGCACCTGCCAAATGTCATAAATGTAAATGTGATTGTAAAAGCACTTCTACTATACTGACCTCTACACTCATCAGCTATAAAAGTGCTATTAGAAATAATATCCAGGTGTAATGTTTCACAGAAAGACAATATCATGTAGGGATGGGTAGGTGTCAATCAACACACGGCATATATACAGGACACAGAATCATGCAAAGCACTGCCAGCACTCGATCTTTGTCTTCCATGTGCATTGAATTATTTTGCCATGTACAGTACTTTTGTTTACATGCTCTAGTTCTTTCTTCGCGCCAGGCCTGTTAATGGTTTGTTTCGTAAAAGTGTGCGTCTCTTGTGTGTTTAGTCCTCTATTCGTACCCTGCCCTTAGTTCGTCTCATTGTCTCTTTTGTATTACATCCTATTGTCAAGTTATCTGGGAATTTGCACATCAGCCTCTGCTTCAAACTCTGGAATCGCTTTTAATTCTTGCGTCTGACAGACTTGCAGGTTACACAACAATTGTTCAAAGTAGATTCATCTAAGTGAGTAAGAGGGAGAGAGAGAGGTCGATAACCTTAAATGAAAAGCCAGAAAAAGGATACATCACTATTTCTGATAAATAATAGCTAAACCACCACTTCTAATAAATGTTAGTTAAATAAAATACAACAACAAATTATTTAAGTACGCTTACACATACTATTCTTTTAACCCTTTGGGAAACATGTGATACACAACATCAAATTTTTCACAAAATCTTTTGTGAAAACATGCAAACACTTAAACAACAATCATAGCATAACATAAGTTACTGCTTTTCTCTTGTAATGAGCACTAAAGCAATTACATCAAATATCAAATAACTCAGATTCGAGTGATAATCAGTAACCAGTACTTCGACTAAGTAAAGTGGTATTATCATACCATCAGTGTCCCTGAGATGACCAGCAGCCGATGCGCTTCCCCGACTCACATGTTACTGACTGCGGTCTCTTGACGTACATGCAGGCCTTTTGTCACAGATGCTGCTTGTATGGTCGAGTCTGTACCTTTGCTCCATTAGTGGAGTAATGCGTACAGTGATGTCATATTCGGAGCGTGTCACAGTTGTTTCCTGTAGAATGACTTCAACGCCACCATTTCACGTATTTCAATTTACACCTTTCATTGCAAGCCAAATTTTCCCATGTCTGTGTGCATACCTGTTTTTTCAACTTCTATCTCTTTTTTGTTATCCTATGGACCACACCCAAGTGAACTACACAGTGAGGCTACACACTTAAATCCTGTTTTCGCATTCAATGCTTAGATAAAATTAATCTTTTTTTAAAAGTCTTTTATATAGTTAAAATTGAATCCAGTTGTGTTCGTTTTTTTTTAAAGAGATTTATTTCCACACTTTATTTGATTTCATAGAGGCAGATATTGTTGTAATAAAACAGCATATGTGAGAATGTAAGGCCATGTTTCTAACCAGTTTGACCAAGTGTGCCTTGGTAGAGTTAAAAACATACTGTATACTGTAGGACTGAAGATGGCGCCTTAAGAAATACCTTCCCTTAATTTCACAGGTCATGACATTTTCCTCTGAAAAACACATACTGTGTCCTAGAGGAAGTTAATGAGTGTATGATATTGTATTGGGACTAAACAACTGAGTGGTCATAAGAAAACTGCATGCTGGTGTTGTTAAGGTCTATGTGGACTATGATTTGGAAGGTCCCAGGTTCAAACCCCACAACCACCAAGTTGCCACTGTTGGGCCCTTAAGCAAGGCCCTTAACCTTCAACTGCTCAGATGTATAATCAGATAAAAATGTAAGTCGCTCTGGATAAAGGCGTCTGCTAAATGCTATGTAAATGTAATGAGAAAAAGGAGTGGTGGGAGGAGGAATGAAAAGAGGGCGGCATGGTGGATTAGTGGTTAGTTCTGATGCTTTGTACCTCCAGGGTCTGGGTTGGATTCCCCAGGGTCCGTGTGCATGGAGTTTGCATGTTCTCCCTGTGCTTGGTGAATTGCTTCTCTAATTTCCCATAGTGTGTGAATGTGCATGTGTGCGAGTCCTGCAATGGATTGGCACCCCATCCTGGATGTACTCTGCCTCATGCCCTAAGTCTCCTGAGATAAACTCCAGGCCTCCCCACAACCCTGAATACAGGGTAAAGCTTTATAGATGGTGAGTAAAGGAGTAAGTGTGGAGAAAGGCCAAATGATCAGGATAAGAAGAGAAGCGCGTGAAGCAATGCACCCACTAAGAGATATGCAGAGTTCTGGTGGAATGTTACACATTATTTATTTTCTGGGGTATAGTGATATGGTGCATATATTATAATGGATAAAAGCAATCTGATTTATGCCATGCCTAATTTTAAGTCTAAATATTGGTAATGATCTTTAGTGCACTAAATATATACAGATACACTTTTCTACATCTTCTGTGTGTGTCTTCAGCAATTTTACTGCCAGTGACACGTCTCGCACAACACAGAGCAGCTGGTCTGAGGGCTTTAGGGCTTTAGTCAAATTCCTAGGGATAAAGCTGCTGCTAATTATGCAGACCTCTAATTTCCATTTTTCTGTTTATTCATTTCCCTATTCAACACTGTGCTCTCATTCATCTTTGTGTTTTATCATGTTACCACAGCAACCTTCTTTCTTACAGAAAAGAAAAACTATTGCAGCATTACTGCAAGCTGGTCAGCTGAGATTTCAGTAAGAATGTATTAAGGGGGAAAAAAGGCTGAGTACATTGATTGTAAAGTGAAGAGCACTTTGGGGAATAAGCTGAGACATATTTCATATAATGTACAGTCTTTACATCAAGCCTGCTTTCATAAATCATATAATATACAGGCTTCATATCATACAATGTACAGGTTTTATATCAATCCTGATATAAATATATATGTTACATAACAGGTTTTTTATATCAAGCCTGCTTTATATTAATCTGACATGTATACGGAAATGTGGATGTAATGATAAAGTGACCAGAGATACATCATGTCAGGTCGTTTTCTACCTTTAATATGATAAAGCAAACTAACCAAATTTATGTTGAATAAAAATGCAAAACAAAACATTTACAATAGCCTGACTGTGCACATACAGTAACTAATGCTGTGCTAAAACTCATTTTACTTGCAATACATCACTCTGTCATTTCAGATAGGACTTTAACAATTTAGCATTTTGATTCCATGATTTTATTCCACTCTTGCAAAAATGCTCTAGATACAGTATGTCAAACTCAGACTGAATGTTCTTGAAAATGTCTCTGGTGCACTTCTTGACAATGAGATCCTGTAAATATTTTATAAGTTTTTTTTTTTTTTTACAGATCATGGCTTTAGCAGTTGGATGAAACCCAGAAGCTGTCAATAAAATGAGAGCTGATATTTGTGATTAATGTGAATGTTCCATTATCTTTTTTCTCAATAAACCAAAATATCGGAAATTGTTTATCATTTAGCTAGATTTTTTTTTTTTTTACATTACAAAAATCCTATACAACCTGCATAATGGATTCACTTGAAGGGATTCGATGTGTAACTGAAAAATGAATCTTGTGTCACTAGATAGGGTAGTGAAAACTAAAGGCATGAAAAAGTATTTAGGAAACAGATTTTTCTATATTCTGATTCCTTGGTATCATGGCAAGCTGTGTTTATTATCTTATTATCATCAATAGAAAAAAAAAAAGGTTTGTGAGGGAACAAATCTATGATATGCTTATGCTATAACATAAGTGATAACAATTATATCAATTGTTAGAAAAATTATTATTTCCGTTAAGAAATTAAAATTTGTAAAACCATTTGTAAAGTATTATATGAAACATTTCATAATGTTCTGTTATGTGAAACTAATAAACATTAGTGTGGTGTCATTAACTCTGTTACATTTTTTTTTCTCATAAATTGATCTTTTTCAAAAGATTCTTGGTTTGTAATAATGAACAGATTATAAACAATGAACAAAATTATAAATATTATTATGCCATTCAGGTTATATTCCCACCTCATAAACAATTTTCCAAGGATAGGCTCTGGATCTACTGTGACCCTGACAAGGATCAAGTACGTACTGAAGAAGAATGAAAAAAATGATACACTCTCACTCTCATTGCCTATATTGCTCTACCCTGTATACAGGGTCACGCAGGGCATTGAAGATTTCCTTGTCAGGGTACCATTCCATCACAGTGCACACTCACACACACTTATTTATACACTATAGGCAATTTTGGAACACCAATTAGCCTAAGCTGCATGTCTTTGGATTTTGGGAGGAAACTGGAGTATCTAGTGGAAACCCACAACGCACAGGGAGAACATGCAAACTCCATTCACACAGACCCGAGGCAGGAATTAAACCCAGGACCTGGAGGTGTTTTAGCTTTAACAATACAAAGGAACTGTTACTGGATAGTGAAAGCAATAAAGGTGTGAATAAATGCTGACTAACCAGAAAGGTCCATAAATGTAAGTCACCTTCATATCCCAGTGAAGCTATACAATAAGGCCAAAAGTATGTTGGCACCTGACCATCACGTTCATATGCACTTGCTGAACCTTCCATCTAAGAGTTGATCCCTTCTTTGCCAATATAATGGTTTCCTTTCTTCTGGGAGACCTTTCCACTAGATCTTGGAGTAGTGGCTGTGAGTATTGTGTCCGATCATTTACAGAAACATTAGTGAAGTTAATGAAGGCTACTGATGAAGGGCAAGGAGACTTTAAACAAGCCCTGACCTCAACCCCACTGAACACCTTTTGGAATGAACTGGGATGCCAACTGTATTACAGTTCAACGCAAAAGATGTTCATTGGTGTTGGGGACAGAGCTCGTTCAAGTCTTTCAAGTTCTTCCACACCAAACTTGGTAAAACATGCATTCATGAACCTTGCTTTGTGTCTCATCGACTCTGTTATGCTGGAACAAAATGGGGGCAAGTCAATAGTGTGGTGCGATGGACAGGTCTCTGCATATTTTTGGCCATATAGTGTATGTTTAAATGTTTGATGATATTTTATTGGTAATAAGTTGATGTCTTTTTATGTACTTGCTGCTAATAAACTTCAAAAATTTGAAACCAAGGTTGTTGTTCTCAAGCTGCAAAACTTTTTTTTTTTTTTTGGAGTTGAGGGCAATGGCAGAAAGAACAGATGTCTTCCCCAGAATGTAAAAGCAAAAATACTTATAGTAAAAAGTTAATATTGACTATAATCTACAAAAATACTTAAAACTAGGTTAAAGGTAAGATGATGAATTTCACAGCCTGGCTTTTGTTTTGTAACAGTAATTTTGTAACCTAAGAACTGACACACATAAGCAGATTTGTTAACTAAACCTCTAGAGGTCTTTTAGTTTGAACAAATGCCACCAACATTTCCCAAGATTTCCTAGCATTTTCTTCTAACACGGTTCCCACATATCTTTAAAAACCTGGTGTTGCCCTTTGAATGTGCACAGATAAGGTGCATTCTATTGTAAGTATAAGAGTTTGAGCACAGGATTGTCGAGTTCACCAATCCGACTGGTTACAATCACAGATGCTCATGAATCTTTAGTACCAGCTCTGACAAATCACAGGTTTATATGATACACTCATCCTAAAAGGCAAATGTTTCTATGGCACCAGCAGATTCACAGGACTTGGTCAGGCGGTTTGGCAACATATTTTAAGAATAATGATAAATACAATATTTTGCCAAAAGTATTTGCTCACCTACCTTCAGAAGCATCTGAACTTGAGTAACCATCCAATACTTAATCCATAGGGTTTTGTATGGTGTTACCATTTACCTAATGTTACCAACCTGCCATTTGCAGTTATAACAGCTTCAACTCTTCTATGAAGGCTTTCCACAAGTTTAGGAGTGTGTTTATGGGAACTTTTTGACCGTTCTTCCAGAAGTGATTTTACGAGGTCAGACACTGATGTTGGAGGAGAAACTTGCTCATCCATGTCTTCATGGACCTTGCTTTGTGCACTGGTGCGCAGCCATGTTGGAACAGGTGTTTATGGCCTCTTACTTCTAGTAAAAGAAACTCTCTAAATGCTGTAACATAAAAAGACATTTTGGACAATTTCACGCTCCCAACTTTGTGGGAACAGTTTGTAGATGGCCCCTTCCTGAAAGTTGTGGTAGTATCACTGACAAGAATTTAAAACTTCATTCACCCTTTGGTCATAAGCGATTGTATATTATCAGATGTGAGACATTCTAATATACCATTCTATCAGGAAGAGCCATCTGAAAAATGATTTTCCGAAGAGTAGGAGCCTATAAATGTGTTTTATGGCCCTTCAGCTGTTACAGGCTGTCCTGCTGCTAACTACTGCATCTTAGATATTGCCAAGAAATGGGATGCTGAGCTACCAAACATAATGCCATCCTACAGCTTTTGCATCTTTTATGTCCACCTTTTTTTCCCCCTTTCTGTGCCAAAAAGAAAGTATCTACTGTGTCGGTATAGGAAGTCTAAATTGATTTTTGGTATGATGGACATGGTTTGCTATGCACGGACAGCAATGTCTCAACAGATGAGGTTCTGGAGTGATGACTGAAAAGTTGAAAATTTAAGCTCAAGCACCAGCAAGCTGCCTTAGTTTGCTCTTGAGCAAGACCTTAATCACCAAGTGGTTTCAGGATTACTGCATTTAGGATGACGCTGACTACAGATGACTACAGCTTCCTTCCAAGCTGTAATTTGAAAGGATATCGATTTCACTGTACTGTACACAGGTATAAAGACAAGCTATGTGTTAATGAGCCCGGTATAGTGCCAGTAACCAGGATAGAAATTATTTGCAATTAGTGCAATTATTTGATTTTTCTTTACGTTCTCTTATGCTTAAAATCTGTTTTAGTTCACTTGGGAGTGTAGTCTATAGTCTGATCATGTTGTTGCATAAAAACCTGTTATATACTGGGCTTGCTTTCACACATTTAATTAGACAGAAATGGAGACATGGTGTGTGACTGAAACAGAACTTTGACCACATGCCTCTATTTCCCAATTGGTAGCATGTCTAAAATTCATCTCCTGTGAAGACTCAAGATGAATCCTTCCTGTCTTTACATTTGACATACAGTAAGCATTAATCCGGAGTAAAAGACAGCTAGTGTTCTGAGTTGGATCTAGTTTGGTCACAGGTTTATATGCAATCATTGTACATTAACGTATAAGAGGAATAAAGTCCTTCAGAAAAAGTCCCACTGCCCTGTCAACCATTATTTTCCTTTAAGAGCGTGCCCTGGTCCTAGTGGGTCTTAGCATTAAGAAAATACAACGTCAGGTAAAGAATCCTTTTTACAACCCTTTTTACCGCGCCTTCATTTATTATTAGCAGTTTTAGGGAAATACAACCTCTTTCATTTAACAAAAATAAAGTCAAAAAAGAAAAAAAACATGGGGGCAATACTAAGTACTCCCTTACTGCTCCCACAGGATTTAAGAGGGTAGCAAAGCAATTTGTGCTGCACATCAATCTGGAAAGACCTACAAAACCATTTCCCAACAATTTATAGTTCAACATTCTACAGTGAGAAAGATTATTCAATGATGGAAAGCATTCAAGACGAATGCCTAGTTGCCAAATCTTCCTAGTAGTACATGTACCAGTCCAATCGCCCCAAGGTCAGACCGTTCAATGCTTAGAGAAATAAAAATGAAAAAACAAAACAAAAAAAAACACATGAGCTACATCTCAGACCCGTTAAGCCTCACTGAGCATGTTAAATGTTTAAGGTCATGTCAGCACAATTAGAAGAAGACTGAACAAGTATGGTTTGATTGTGAGGAATGCCAGGAGAAAGCCTGAGACCAAAGTGCAGTTGTTTAGCCTTAATGCCCAGTGCCATGTTTTGGCATGTTTGATGATTTCAGCTTGTTTTGATGCCAGAGAAGCCAGAGATGCCAGTATTCCTCTGTATACGGTACCAGGCTGTTACAAAGACAAATGTGAAGCCATCTGTCCAACAGCTAAATCTTGGTCGAAATTAGGACAATGATCCAAAGTACACCAGTAAATCTACATTAAAATAGCTAAGAAGGAAAAGTATGAAGGTTTTGGAATGGCCTAGCCTGCTGTGGCAGAACCTTAACAGCGCTGTGCATAAGCGACTGTCCAAAAACCTCAATGAACTGAATCAATGTTTTAAAGAAGAATGGGCCAAAATTGATCTACAATGATGTGAGAGACTGTGAAAGTCAGATAGGAAACGATTACTTCAAGTTATTTCTGATAACAGTGGATTTCAAGCTATTGGGCGTACTCAGTGGTATTGCCTTCATGTTTTTCTTTTTGGCTTCATTTTTTAAAATAAATAATGGCATGCTGAAAAAAACTATGTTGTTGCTTGTTGCTTATCTGATGTTGTATTTGTATTTGTAATAATAAGAGCTGATAAGATCAGATGATTTTTATTGTGATTTTTTACTTTTTACCCAAAAACATGTTGAAATAAAAGGAGGGGGTACTAACTTTTACACAAATCTGTTATAAAACTTTCTAAAAGAATCAGTACTGTGGTAGAAGATCAGGAAAATGCCCATCATTTCCTTTCTTCTCCAGGGCACGAATGCGCTCAAAACTCAAAACTCTAATTATATGTCTGTAAGTGAGATCAAACAGAACAACAACAACAAAAAAGAATTACCTCATTTAACTCTGGTAAAGGGTCTATGAATGAGGCCTGAAAATATCAGTAAGAGGCTTTGAGTAAAGCCTCAGTAAAGCATGTGGTGCTCCAGGCGGCTTAAACCCTGCTGCTGGACGTTTACTTACCTTTCATATTGAAAAAAGTCACTTCTCTTTTCTTCATTTCTTTCCTTTATCCTATTTCTCTGGAAATACTTGAGGTAGGTCCACACATGAATGCACAAACTCAGGAGTAAACTTCAGTAGCTATAGTGTATTCTCATCCATCAAACTTTTATCCTGTCCTATATTATCTACTGTAGAAATCCGATGTACACATAATTCCTCTTCGTATGTAGAGCAGAGCCTACTACAGTACCTGCTGCTGAGAGATGCTGGATCCGGCAGCATTAAAGCAGTGAAACACACGGCACATCACTCAGGTCCACTCCTGATCCTGATTAAAGGAGGGAGGGAAGGTTTAAGGTACACGCAGAGCCACGAGATTGAACAGCTGATACAAAGGTCTACCGGTCAGCACACTACAATGTTGTGACCACGTCTCTCACCCGCTGCTTCCTGTCTCTCTCTCCCTCTCCCTCTCTCCCTCTCGGATTGTGTATGGAAAAAGGTCAGTGTTTTTCCATGTAAAAATGGTAGCTGGGTGTGACTGATATTATCAATGAATAGTTTGTTTAGGGAAATGACAAGAGCCCAAAACAGTTTCCTATATCAAACAGCATTAGAGAAGTAAAAACGATTAATTACAAACTACTCACCTCTAAATGTTATTAATATTTCTATAGGAAGATCTAGAACAAGGAAATTGTTTGGCATTTGCTCACAAATATTATAACAATAAAAATGTGATGTATTTATTTAACATTTATAGAAGGAGTCACAAATGTCAGTGCTTTGGACCATCCAGAAAGTTTTCCATCATAGGCAAAATATTGCAAAACATTAAAAGTAA
>QMIH01000252.1:0-49380 GCA_003987875.1 Clarias batrachus | reverse complement strand
ATAATAATAGTTCCTTCCTTTAACAGCATCCTCTATGTTTTATTCCTTACTTATAGAGCTACAAAAGATAAAACTGTGGTTTATAGATGCTTATAGACATAGTTTCTTTAAGCACTAAATTACACTGCCTGGCCAAAATAAAACTGCTGTTTGGATAAAAAAAAAACAATAATTGAATGCCTTTGACTGGATAATTACTACAATGATAAATATCTTTTTTCAGTTAGCAGCAATTCTTTTAACCATGACTAATGTAGTGAGTAGCTTCACATTTCTTACTCCACCACATCACAAGATGTATCACATGGTCTTGGAAAAGAGGTTCATGTGTTTCAGAAAAATCTAATTATTGGCCTGCATTAAGCAAGGAGATCAACTAATGAGATTGTAAAATTAATGGAATAGCGTTAAATGCTAAATGGAATCTTGAATGCTAGCACTGAACCATCAACGTACTGGAAAGAATGTTGCCATTAAAATAAAAAATGGTTTTAGAGTTTTGTATAGTAGTGAAAAGAAGATCATTCCCGCATACAATGGAATAAGAACATACAAGATCAGGACTAAACAGCAGGAAACAGCATAGGAAAATGCTTGTTAATGAGACTAATAATAAAAAAAAAGTTATTTTGTAGGGAAGGGACGCACACATCATGCAAACCTCTGGAGGCGTTATGGATTACATCGATTGCACACATGTGGTCTCATCAACGTTAAGTGGAAATACAATGAAATCAGCCAAACGTACTGAAAGACTATCTATGGAGTTTTTAACTTACAGTACTAATGGCGCACATACATTACTGGAACACTATAAGAATTTATTTATATATATTTTACAAATTATATTGAGTGGTTCTGGAAGCACACGGAATCGTTTTCACACATTAACCCGACCCCTTGAAAGTCTGGGATGGATGGATGGATGTGTGTTGGTCAAGCTTAGAATTATTTTATATATATCTGAGAACGATACTGGATTTTTCAAAAAACTATGAAATAACCCATACGGCAGTAAGGAATTAAGGAACACCAACAAATCATCAGTTGTTATTTCAAGACACAAAGGTCAGCTGTTCCAAAAACATTCTTGCAAGAACAGTTTTGTCAATTGCATTTGAAAACCCATCAAGCACAACGATGAAAGTGGCTCCCATGAAGACCATCCCAGGAAAGCAAGAACAAAACTTACAGTACTGCTGAGTAGAAGTTTGTTTAGAGATTATTGCATACTAGCCTACGTACCCGTCGATGATATTTAATGAGTTTGAAATAGTTAAAAGAAGAAAGCTAAAAATAAGCTGATCAGCTACTGTATAGTGTAATCAGTGACTTTATTATTTCAGGTTGAAGCCCACATACTGTACATGTCTGCCCGTCTTTTTGTACGGCAGAACTCTCTGCCTCACCTACTAATACAAAGAAATGCAATTTTGTAAGGTTGAGTATCGTGCACCTTGTTTACCTTGTTTTTAAGTCTTTCTACTTTTGTCGTTAGTCAAATACACTCCCTGTTTGTTAATCAGAGAGTAAATCATAGATGAGAAATTTAAAAAGTAGATTGAATAAAGATTAAGTTTGGTCTTTAAAAATGACTGCACTGTGTTAAATTTCACAGATTTAACATTAAGTAAATACCAAAGTTGCATGAATATAGTACATACATACAGTACATACATATGTACTTAAATTCAAAGATTTTTCTGAGACTGGTTTTGGGTCCTCCAATGTGTGAAACGTAAAGATATTAAAAAATTGAGCTCTAACCAATGTACAGACAAAACCTCTTTTTCATTTATATAGTTTTTGGATGACTTCAGCAATGAAAGGAGTCCGTCTGTGAAGGCAAACTGCGTAGTGATGGTTTAAAGCTCGACATTATGGTTTGTTAATATTAACTAGTACTAATCAATATACAGTACATTATATGGAATATTTGATGAATTTACAAATTTACACTGTTTATCACAAGACCTTTATATCTGCCTAGGTTTCAGAGTTTTCAGTGCTACATGAGTCCTAATGGAGAAATGTGTGCTTAGAGTTCCTTACTATAGTGATACTATATAAACATACCAAAGATTATGTTTTATGAATGTTTTATTTCAAAGTCATGCCACAAGTTGACATAAAATACAAAATAGAGAAAATAAGGACTTCAAGAGTAAATATAAAATAACCACAGTGTAACCCAGGAAAGAGACAAATAAATAAAACACATGTTAGAACGTACAGAAGATACAGCTTTTTTCAACGTATATAATCGATAAAGGTAGACTATCATTTTGATTAACAGAAAGAGTTGATGGACAGATATAAAAGATTAAACAAATGAATACAAAACGTTGCTAAAAGAGACTTGTTATAAAGTTCTCAGCGTCTGCTACCATAAATACTGTAGAATGTCATCATGCAAGTTTATATCAGCGCCGCTTTCAAGATCAGCGTCGGCAGAAAAATACAAGAGTATCACAAGCTCATTCTCTGGACGTCTGGTCTGTTATAAATGAAACAAATTATAGTAAAGGAAGAAGAAGAAAAGGGAATTGTCACGCAAGCATTCTCTGAATCTTAAGGCGGCGCGGCTCCGTGAAGCTTAGAGGATTCAGACGCGGCACATTTCACCGTTCGTGATGTTGTTTTGTCCGAATGGAGCTTCCAGTTAGTCACAGTACATGCAATGACAGAGGACAGATAAAAGTAGTGCCGTTCATCAGCGCAGGGATATTACGGTTTCAGATATTCAGGGAGAAGCCTATCTATTCAGTGATAGCCTAGTTTAAAAATAACATGGTGTCATCATGTCATGATATATTATTTAAAACGCACAGGCCTGTGGTGAAAATTAAAGAACAAGTTTGTTTTATATATATAATGAAAGAAAAAGTGTCTGTAAAGAAAGGCAAAAGTATGCACAGGGCAAGAGAAAAATATATATATATTACTAAACTAGCGCAGTAGTGTGGAACACTGCTCAGCCACAATTTCTTCTGTGCATTTGATAGCGGATGTGTGCGCTAAATTTAGGAGCATGCTAGGAGTTGCAGCAGAGGTAGCAATGTAGATGGGTTTAGAGCATAAGCAGATAACACATCCAAAGAGTTTTTAGTGCAGTTGCATCTCGTGCATGGAGGAAAAAAAAAAGCTGTAAAAATCCAGAGGGACGGAATCGTGAAACAGTTCTAAAAAAATGTATAAACTGACAGTAGTAGACGAAAAATCATTTTAATCTGCATTTTGAAAAAGTCCAGCCGTCAAACAGTAACAACCCAAATCATAAGCAAACTTCAACAACCAGGAATGGCATTCTGTCTGAGTAGAAATGTAGTGAGCATTTAAAAAGACCCCCCCCCCACCCGTTTCAAATGTACAAACTGCTGAAATGTTTCATCACACAATACTGCAGGTTAATATCTTCACGGAATTGTACTGTAATATTACGAACATCCATGAAACTGGATGTCCAGCAGGCCATTCTTTTCCAGATTGCTGCCACTTACATACAGAAACGTGCCTGGCTGAAGCTGAACAAACAGCATATACAGGTTTATGTCACTGTGCACTGCATGCAGCGAAAGCGCAGACCTGCATGTGCAAGCAGCTGAGACGTCCACGTTGTTGTCTCATTTTAACATGGAACACTGTAGAACAGTCAGCGTGCATGTGTGGCTGTAAACCTGCCTCTGGAATACGGGCATGCACAAATTGTTGTTAAATTGAGCATCGTCTTAAGAAATGTGTGCGTTGCTGAATAAGTTTGACAAGACTGAAACATTGGGGTAGAAAAAAAAAATTGCATTGTGTTACCGTTACAGACTGAATGTTAGAAAGGAAATACAGAGAATACAATTAAAACAGATAAATGAATGAATAAATAAATATATAAATAAATAAATTCAAGTATTAGATGGCACATTAATTACTTCCATGGCATTTACACGAAACAAATTCAACCTGAAAATGAGAAAAAGAAAGAAAAGTGTCTTTAAATGTTCCTGCTGAATAAAGACAATGTGAACTTGAAGGCATGGCTTTTGGATGTGTGATTTTTTTTGTTGCATTCTCCGGACTATAAGACAAAAGCTTTCCTGACCAAACTATGAGAGATAAACAGAGAGTTCTGATCCGTCACATCAAATCAGGTACTAAGTCTCATTTTGTGTGATTCATGAAAAAGTAATTCCTAATTTTATATAGCGAAAAAAAAAATGCATATTTTTTTTCTTCTATCAAACAATATTTTTTTTCTTCTATATTTTCTGTTCACTACATCTGTTGAAGTATCAGGGGGATAAGATATTTTTCTACCAATTTTTGCTTAAATTAAAAATCTAATATATTTCACGTACTGTACTCTGTTAGCCATAGCACAAATTATAACCTGTGGGCATTTAATTTATTTAAATGATTTAATATGACATTTAGAAGGAAAAAAAATCCCTGGACAAAAGACATGTCTAATAAAATTGTCACCAAACTACCATAGCAATTTAGTAATTGTTTCCATCAAAAAGTATAAGGCTTTAAGCTTGTTGTTGGTTCTTAATTTGAATAGTAGAATTGTTATAGCCTATAAGGGAGGTATGTGGCTATGAATAAAAATAACACCTAAAAATTACAGTATGTAATGAGTGACTGCTAATTTCTGTAACATAAAGTGCAAATTCTTGATGGTTGTGTAATAGCAAATGGTTTTACTCATTGTCCTAGCTTATCTTTATTCATGTTAATCCATCTAACAATACAAATCCATTTAAGGACTGCACTGAACACTGTTTTGGAAAACTACATTGTTTTAATACTGACTAATTATAAAAATACTATTTGATGTTACTTTGCTAATTTTTGAAAGTATCACTAGTCATTATTTTGATGATCAGTACAGGTTTCAGGAGAGTTTAAGTTTTGTAATTAAGCTAATTCTGTTACACAATCCTTTACACTCTTACATTCACTTAAAGCCAGAATGACTGTATGCATCAGATCTGGGGAGAAAAGTGCTACAGTTAGCTACAGTGGCATAATGGTTTGCACAGTGGCCTCGTGCCTCCAGGATTGAGGGTTCCATTCTGTGTGCATGGAGTTTGTATGTTCTCCCCATGCTTGGTTGGATTCCCCTGGGTAATCCGGATTCCTACATGCAGATTAGTCTAACTAGCATTACCAAACTGCCTGTAGTGTACGAGTGCACATGTGAGAGTGTGCGCTTGTGTGCCTTGGATGGATTGGCACTTCTTCCAGGGTGTACACTGCTTCATGCCCATGGGATGGGCTCCAGGGTCCCGCCACCACCCTGTACAGGATAAGCAGTATAGCAAAAGAGTGCGTGTGTAAAAGCGTATTTCCATAATACTGTACGTTCTTGGTAAGAATAGACCTATAAATAGAAAGCACTCTGAATTCAGAGTGGGATTAAGATCAGCAGTGAAACAAAGTCTTCCATTTAAGGAACAATGCAGCAACAAATTACAGCTTTGCTAAGTAGGCAAAGACTAAACTGGACAACAATAGTAGAGGTTCTGAGACGTCATTTTTGGTTACAAAATACCTGGTTAAGATTACTCTCTTTAACCCAACAGCGCAACAATCCTAAGGCATGTCTTATACTCCGGAGTGATTGAAGGAAAACGTAATGCTTTCAAATACTCAGGCTATATAGCAGGATAAATAAACCGTTAACCATCTTCTCTTAAACCAGCTATTATAATACAAGAACAGTAAGAACATGAACATTCCCTTTTCTCCTAATTTGCTACATACTAACACATAATAAAGTCAAATTATCTATGGCTGTCTGGTTTCACCATTATGTCTGAGGACTAATCTGCATGGCAAGAACATCTCTCGTACTCCTCATATGCAACACTTATTCGTTTGGCACTTCATGCTGTAACTAAGTTGAACCAACCTGAACACCATCTCTCAGGACTCTGACTTCAGACTAGGAGCTGTATTCAGAGTTGGCTGTTTAAGTTCAAAACAAAAGCCAATATCTGTGAATATTCAGGTTTGGGTTAAGGGAGTAGTTCTGATCTTGCTATTCTGATTATTTCAATGACCTCCTTGTGTTTCATTCCTGTAAAGTTGTCAGATGTATCTTGCATGGGAGCAACTGAAATGGGGCTTTCAATAGTATTTAAACCACTGCATTTAGGACTTTCCTGCAAAATTGGCTTAAATTTACAATATGGCTTTGACCCTTATTATTCTTCAGTTTATAAAACAGCACTTGATCCAGCACATATTACCATCAGAGGGGGAAAAATCAATACAGATATGTGATACTCAGTCTCCCTGAATACTCTCTGGGTCCATCTGAGATCTGAATACTGATGTGTGTAGACTTTATTATGCATGCTTAAGTCAACTCTGAATACAGCCCTAAAGCAGATGATGTCCTTATTTGCCACAATGCAGAGGCTAAATCAATGAGTGACAGCTAGCTGCAGCACCTCAGAACATACCCCATGCTCGGACAAGCCTCTGTTTGAACACTGAAGAATCAAGCAAAGATCCATTTCTGCTAGTGCTGTTTTTATCCATAAATAAGGTTGCTGTTTAATGCTTATGCTAATTATTTAATGACATAATTAGGACTGTACTTGCTGTACTTAAGTCATTGCTTAGAATGATGGACAGGTATGAGATAAAAAAAAAAAAAAATCAAAATCCAGTGTGTAATTCTTTGCTGTATTATTGATTATATGGGAAGAATACAGAACACAAATAATTAATCTGAGATTGTCATAATTTTAATATCGGGATAATATAGTATTGGCATCTCTTGAGTGACAAATTAAAGGAATACCCAGCTTGGAACTGTAGTAAAGCGATGAGCACCATTTTTCCAAAAGCTATTCCCTCGGCTGGGCTTTGGTTGATGATGATGATGATGGTAGAGAGTGCTGTCTAACATGACACTCCTAAATCTCCAACAGGTGTTCAGCTAGATTGACATCTGGTGACTGTGAAAGTCATAGAATATGATTTACATCATTTTCATCCTCATCAAACCATTCAGTGAGCTCTTGTTTCCTGCTCTCATGAGGATAGAAATGTTTCATCATAGGATAAAGGTGATTAGAATTAATCAGGTGGTATAGAATTGCAGTGAGCTTTCCTTTTTTCCAGGGTAAAATTAAATGCTCTTTTTAATTAAATGACAAATATTTCCTTCCACTGTAACCGATGGATTCGAGTAGTTGTCTTGTATTAGTTTTTTGATTAGATTTTTTTGGTTTTGATATTAGCCCCACGCCTTTCTTGAAAAGAGTTTGCTCTGCTGTACGATTTTTCCTTAAGTGATTCATAATTCTTCTATATTTTCTGTAGAAGATGTCGCAGTTAAATGTTCCTACTGCAATTCAGGGCAGCAGTGGCCGTAAACATTACTAATTGCTCATTAAATATTAAGCTAGCATTATGAAATTTTGTTAGCCAGTAGATAAAGTGTTGGTGAGGTAGCTATCATTAGCACTGAGTGAAAAATCCTAATAATAAAAAAACACAGTCAGTTTTTACAGTTACTGTCTGTTTAAAATTACACGCACATAACTGATTTAAACCCTTACATTTATGTCCAAACAGAAGCTTCTTTTACCCAGCCTGGGTCTTCGCATCATTTGTGTCTGGGACTGCAGCTAGAAACTAAAAGCATATCCTACAGTTCCATTATCTAGTAATCTGACAGTAAATATAACAATAACCTTTTTTTTTTACAGAAAGATGCACAAGTTAAGACAACATGGGACATAAACATGTACATACATAAAAAATGTGATAATAAATGTCCTATTTCAAGTAATGAAAAAAGTGCCAACTTTTTTAAATATATGCTTTGATAAAACACTTCCATCATAACACAAGCAACTAAAATTCTAGCAACACATAAGCTGGTAACGGTAGTTACTGTATATAAATAGCTTTGTAGCAGTTCATAGTAAAAGGGCACATCAGCAATCGGAAAGGACGTTCAAGAGTCAGCAGTTCCTAGAGCATTAGTAGAGCACCCCCTGGTGGAGTGGAAGAACAGTTCTAATAGCGTTAGCATCGTGGCACATGCTGTTTGGCAAGAGCTGAAGAGACCCGGCAGTCTGTCACATCACGTCACAGTCCCACGAGTGAAGTATACATGCAAAGTGTGTATACACATGTCCGTGTCCTCAAGACTGCTCTCCACTCTAAAACACTGCTGGAATTTATGTAGTTCGTTTACACATGCATGACATTTGAATGGTCGTCTGAGGGGGTTTATTCAGATTAGCATACACACACACATGTACGCGCACACACTCACACACGCGCACACACACACACACACACACACACACACAGACATACAGTACATAAGCTGTTCAAACTGTCATGGTCTTCAGGCAGTGGCGTTACTATGGTGATGGAGTATGGGTGGGCTTTTGGTCCCTAGAGGCAGCTGGTCATGGCTGAACTCTGAGCCTCTATTTCTTGGTATTGTTGCAAAGCTACACCAAGCATGCTGCTGCACATCCAAAGGGCATCCAGTGTAAAGATTTTGAAGAATCGACACAATTCAGAGGCACTCGAGTCAACTCTGTTGTAGATCAGAAAGCATGTCGAGTGAGTCATGCGCTGTCCAAGGCATCCAAAACTGTTTTTTTTTTTTTTTTTACATAAGTGGTCTTCAGTGTGAGTTAGGAATGTAAGTATAAACCGATCCGAATACCACAAAGGAGCACAAGAGTGATGGCAAGGAGTGATTTTTGTCAAGGTACGCTGGCAACGGAAACCATGCGGCTGATTGTTTGACGAAGACTCCGCAATAGGTCCCAATACCGAACCGACCTCAGCTTCTCATGCACGACTAATGCGTAGCCCTTATGAATACTATGAGCACTGCAAAATGATACGGTAATCAGTAAGGGATGTGGAATACACTGACTGCAGCCCATCAAAAGAGAGAAGGAAACAGAAGGTAAAGGTCAGGGGTGAGGTCATGTTCGTTAAGGTGTCAGATGTTGGTTAACGTGGTGCAGGTGATCAGGCGAACGGTCAGCATGCCGGGAAGGTCGTTATCTTGGCGGCTGCCTTTGTCTCTCAGGTGGACGATGTGCTGCTCTTGTCTGTCATTCGGGTCACTGAAGAGGGTCACCTGACCCAGGAAGGTGTCTACAATCACATTCTTATTGTAGATCTACCATCATCATGGACCAATCAGAGAAAGATGTTAAAGCAAAAGAGAAAAGTAGATCGAGAAATCAGAAGTGAAAGCCCAGTGTAAGGGCACATATCCATTTGCAAGGTTGTGGTGCCACAGCCAATTTATTTCAATAAAGAGCTTTCATGGTGCATGAAGAAACAACCTCATCTCACTCAGTACTTGGCTATGTCAGGACGACCAAGACCTCTGCAGAGGTAGTCCATCCTAACTTCAGTGACTAATCGGTTTCCTCATAGGTCCCCAAACATGCTATTGGAGTTCCCTCTGTTCAACACATATTTGTATTTTTCACACTTTATTCAATTAATTCAGCTAATTAATCAAAAAGTTCATTCTGAGTGAAGTGGATGTGTTAGTGCTGGGGTAACATTAAAATGTGCAGGGAGTTTTCCAGGACAAGGAGTATTCCAGGACCAGTTTAAGAGGCTAAAATATCCAGCTTGGTCTAAATAGCTACCAGCTACAAAACCCAATTATTTCCAGCTGGTGTGTAATTTTCCTTACCACACAAGTAAATTGATCAAGTCAAGTTTGAGATTTTGTAATTACCTTACTGTTGTCTTAGTTTGTTAAAAATAACTACAATTTAGCATTAGGTAATTTTTCATCAGGGATTAGCTTTCTTTAAGATCCGGTGGTTTCATTTATGCCAAATAAAAAAATTATTCAAAACATTTATATCTGTTAAAAACCTGCTAGGTTCGGTTAGGTATGCTTGCTAGTAATTAACCTAAAAAAAAAAACGATTGTGATTAAATATAAATAGCTATAAGGCATGCTACTACTAATAGCATGATAACTACTTTCACAATATAAATTAAGCTGTGGTAACATAAAGCGGCTATATTTGTTGAGCTAGCTAGGTCAGTGCGTTCTAGCTCAGGGGTGGGCAAACTTTTTGATTCGTGGGCCACATTGAGTTCTAACATTTGACAAAGGGGCCAGAACAGGAGCAGATAGATGGCATGCTTTGGTCAAAGGGTCAAAGGATAAAGTGCAAACGTGGAGTAATAGGCCTACGCTTCACCTCAACAAAGCCAATATATCTAGAGTGCGCCATCTAGTGAGGAAACATCAGAATTACAGGGGAAATAAAACATTAACAAGGTTAATTTATTAAATTTTTTCAAATTTGGCGGGCCGAATCAAAACGTTTAACAGGCCGCATGTGGCCCCCGGGCCGTAGTTTGCCCATGTCTGTTCTAACTGATACAAGGATGTCGTTTAGCCATACATAAGATGAATGATAATTTTAATAACCAACTTCTAAAAAAGAGAAACGGTGCAGCCCCATGCGGCAACAACGTTTGCAAGTGGATGTGTACCGTTAGCATTTGCTTTAAAAAGATTTACAAAAAGCACAGAAAGAAGATAAGGGAAAACATAAGAGTATCAACGCTCACCTCAATGTGAATGCCTTCTTTTGGCTTTTTGCGATAGAACACTCCCTTGATGTCGAAGTTGGGACATCGGGTGTCCTTATGCACAGGTGATCGAACTTTCTCTCCCTCACAGGTGATAATCACATACGGATCTGAGCCTGGAACAAAACATCGGGTAGTCATGTAGCAATTTGTGCACATTTTCATGCTAATGCAACACCACAGTTACTGAACAAATCCAAAGATATGGCTGCGCATTGATGGAAATGGACGTAGGGACAGAGTGGTTTCTATTTTTGGCCAAAATTAGCATTTAAACCTGCAGATAAGAACGTTAAGTGGAAGTCCGCTTACAGTGAAGGACAAATCATAGGGCACTAGTGTGTCTCAATGTGATTGTGCTGGAACTGTGTCTTGATTCAGAAATATGAGCAGTTTATGTCTGTTTGAGTCTGCAGTATGTTAGACATTCTGCATTAGTGCAGAATAAGTCAGCTAGCATGGGTAAAAACCGGCACATTGGAGGTATCGGGCTGATTAATGGTTTTGGTGCCCTGGGTGTGCACGTTTGTGATTCTCCAGTGGGAGAACAATTTATGCTTCCTGCCACTAAGATTAAGTGTCTCTGCTCTTTATGTCATCCTGTGTCTTGTGGGGAATCAGGCAGGTCGGTGTGTACCTGAAAGAGCTCCCTGACGGTTTTTAGCTCAGGAGAGGCAGGGGGTAGGGGAATACACTAGACCAGATGAAGGAATAAGAACGAACAGGTCATGACTTACCAAAAAAAAAAAAAAACATGCCAGCTGATTTATTAACTGCATCTAAAGAGGAATTTCTATGTCACATTAGCAAAGAATCACGTCTGTTGTGTGTGTATATTCAGTTTGGATCCAATATTTATTTAGCAATTAAAGAAGCTGGCTAACTCTGAATGTATATAGTCTGATTTGTCTTAAGCAGCTATATTTCTAACAGGTTTTAAAGTATTAAAACTATAAAAGTATCTAATATGCATTGAAATACTGTGTAACTTGTGTACTTGATTTTTTAAATGTTTTGTCACCAGAGGTAGACGGTAACTAAGTTTGTTTTCTTTGTTGCTGTGTATTTTATCTAGCTGTACTTAACTTGAGTAGTATTACTACAGTGTACTTTTTTACTTTTACTCCACTACATCCTACAGCAAATATCTGTACTTTATACCTCACTACATTTATGTAGCATACATAACCATAGTGGTGTGTAGTTTTTGCAGACAATTTTTCGATAAATGTCTATTTTTAATCGGAAACTGAGCTAGTATTAGTTTACGAGCGCCGAGTATCACGTATCACGCATGTGACTCTTATTTTGACACCGAGCGTCACTCTTGTGCTGCGGAATTGTGTGTAATCCTCTCCCCTGCTAGGTCTTAGTGTTCGTCTCTTACTTGCATAATCAACATCTCCCTCTCTCTTTCAGCGTCTCTTATGTGTGTGCGTGCGCGTAATTTGACGCTAACACACGCACACACACAAACGCTCTCTCGCGTTTTCACCCCCTTCCCGGCTTCACAAACACACAGAAACTCTGCTCTGTCGTGATTCTTTTCAAAGGTAAGGTGCTGGTTCATTTTTTTTGTTTGTGTTTTTTTTTTACTTTACTGCAGTGATTCCCTTAGTATGCGCTCACGCCAGTGTCAGAGAAAATTTTTATTTTTCTGTTAAAACGGTGTTTCCGTTGTGTGTGTGTGTGTGTGTGTGTGTGTGTTTGTTGTGAAACTTAAAAAGCGMRGTGGGGAGAGGGAGGAGGAGTGTTACTGTGTAAAACGAGGCGAGGGAAGGGGATAATTCCACACACACACACACACACAGCGCCTGCACGCACCAACAGAATCTGTCGGGATTTATTTGTACTTTTTTTAAAGGTAAAGTGCAGATTAATTTATTTTATTTTTATTTTATAGATTGTATTAATTATTTTTATGTATTTAATTTTTGGGGCTGTGGAACAAATAATTTGAGTTTTCATTATTTCTTATGGTAACATGATGATTTGGTTTATGAGTGTTTTGGAACACGAGCCCACTTCTGGAATGAATTATGCTCGTAATCCAAGGTTCCAGTGTATGCCCTTGGAATGTGAAGAGATGATCATCCTATAACCTATAAGATATGAGTTTCTGCTGTGTTTGCAGGTTTACCTCCGTTAGAGTCTTGACCCTGCAGCCCCTCAGCACTCAGCACGTGCACCTGAGTGACCAGTTGAGGATATCCACACATCCCTGTCCAGCACGTCTGAGGAGGCTCATCTAGAGTCAACTCCCTGTTCCAAACCAAAATATAACAATAACCTGAGCGCTCAACTCCAAAGTTATAAACAAAGAATTTGAGACTTTATACAAACACTGAAGGACGTAATGAGTAAAATAAGCAAAATAATCAAAGAAGTTATAGCACTTAGATTTACTTGCAGTCTGAAGGCACATCTGTGAATACCCGGAGCAAGAAGTCTCCCTGCTGGCCTGGGTCGAAAGTGGTAGGGATAATGACGTAGCGGCCCTCTTTCAGTTCTTTCCTCAGGAAGACGCAGCGGGAGTTGATGTAGATGGAACCTGCGACTTTTTGCTGGGCCGTGTGCATGCGGTACTTTCTGTTCAGTTCCACCTTGTGGGAAGAAGGTTTTATAGGAAGAGGTGAGGGCTGACGCCTGGGAGTGAAAGAACTGATTATGATGTCATTAAATCTTAAAAATGTCAATCAAATTACACTAGTAGTTGTGAATAAGCACTAGAACATCTTCTACCTCATCAGTACTGCCAAATCCTATAATCCACAGTATTTTTCTCACTGAATACGGAGAGAGCTGTCTTGCCAGCAGCCAGTAATTCTGAGTCAATTATCCTTCTATCCAAATGATAAGACATGCATGGTGTAAGAATACAATGCATCTGCAGGGCTTTGCTACAAAATTTATGAAACTACTAGGAAGAGTTGTGAATCAGAGGTAGACTGTCGATTGCAGGCAGTGAGAGAGCGAGAGAGAGAGAGAGAGAGAGTGAGAGAGAGAGTGAGAAAGACTTTTTACTGTGACAAAAGCTACTCTGAGCTAATACAGCTTAGAATATTGACACTTTGAAGCTGAGTACTTCTGGTCATTCACTCAAAAAGAAATATAAATGGAGGACTTCTACTTTAGGTAATATGTTACCTATTGTATCTCTACTTTTCATCAAGTACAGGATTTGTATACAGTACTTTGCACACCACTGCATGTCATACGTTTTCTTGCTCATCTTCTTTGCCACACTCCAGTCCAGTAAGTAGCTGTATTGCACCACCCGCACCCGTATAAAAAGAAGCGATACTATCTATCCTTTAAAATTTTCTGTAGGGACTAAGATATATATTTTTAAGGAGTTTATCAAAGTTTATGTGAACATGTCAAAAAGTTGAGTGTAAATCGAAAAACTGACAATTAATTGAATCGAGCAACAAAAGATCGACAACGCTGCATAATAGATTAAATCACACAGCTCTATTACTATGACAGCTTTTCAATTAAATTTAATGGAATTCCCACACCATGCTAGTACAAACTCTCACTAAAGTAGGTTGGATTCGGTACTTTATTATGCTATACTATAATCTCTACCCTGTTTATATTTCCGTACCCGATGGATGTCGAAGCCGATAGCCAGGTTTTCTCCTTTGCCTTCTTTGGGAGTCGCTCTTTTCTCTTTCTGCTGCAGGCAGATCAAAACCTCATCCTCCACCTTCCTCACGTCAAACACGTACTACGGAGAGGAGCAGATAGTTTACAGCCACTTGAAATGTCTAACAAGTTATAATCAATGCAAATTAAAACATTAGTTGGAGCAAGATCAGTGAAGATACGCACTTCTACAGTACCTACAGTACAATACCATGGATGCTCCTTCATGGGTTTAATGCTCTGTGGGATGTTTACAATTTGGGCATATTTTATAAGCAAATTCTTGTTTTTATAATAAATAAAGTTTTTATTCATCTTGGTATGAACTATTGAGTCTTCCAGAAATAAATGGGTCATTATATTTATTCTTTAAACACATGCAGGACGACTCTATTACTAATTCAATAACATTGATAGAAACATATCAAAGGGTTCAATACTTAAAGGGTTCAATACTTATGCAATCGCAACTTGTAAGTGTACTATTTGTATATGATTTCACAAACCAAAATTAATTTTCACAGTTTCAATATTATTGCTTCGTTTCGATTACATCCCAGTTAAGTTGTTTTAGTTCCAGGTTATAGATAGTATACATTGACATTGCTTATAGCACAGTGAGCAAAAATGTGCTTGTTTTACTAAATATAGTAGCACAGACCTGAGGATTCTGCAGAAAAGTGGCTTTGTGATTAATGCAGCCCCCTGAGCGGTTACGCAGAGGGTCATCTCGGTAAATCCATGATCCTCTCATCACCTCCTCCTCCCAGGTTTTATGGATGCTCAGGTAGGACGTGTTGATGAGCCGACACAGGATGAGGTCAGTAAAGTAGTGACAGAAATCCTCAAAGTTCATCCTGAGTGTATTACAATAAGCAGGTAGTTTTGTCACTAACGTGCCCAATCGGGTTTCTTGATGAAGCTGTATTCCCRAGTTTGCGAACAGCTATTTTTATATGATGCTTAACCATGAGAGTAGCTTACTGCTACTTTAAACTAATTTCAGCCAAAAAGAAACCTACCCCAAATTTTACTGATTAGATTTGTTACCTGATACCAACAATCTTTCAAAGTTTCTCACTCAACCCTTAATGTCAGACATGCAGGCACATGTTTGCCAGCTGAATACTGAAATGTTGAGGTAGCAGCCATATTGGACAACCAAAATTACGTTGCTCAGTGTCATTCACTGCCTCCCAAATTAAAATGGGGAATTTAACCAGATGTTAACTAGTATCTCTAATAGACTCAAGGCAGGAAGAAACAGTGCCTACCACTATGCCAATTAATTCTGAACTACACTGCCGGGCCAAAAAGTGACCATTCCAAAAGGGTCAAATTATTGGGCTGCATCAAGCAAAGAAACCAATAAAGGTGATGTGAAATTACTTGTTAAGAACCCCTTAACACATCATCAAAACCTGGAAGGATAGTGCTGAACCGTCAACTTTGTGGAAGAAATGCGGTGAATGAATGGAGATGAAGTTGCACAGGAAAATCGGCTGTAAAAACCATATAGTAGCTGTGATTAATAGTGAAAGTAAAACTGAAAGAATTGGGATATAGGAAAACCACTTGTTAGGGAGACTAATCCAAAAAAAAGACTTCGATTTGCTAGCGAGCATAAAGATGGGACTTTGGAGCTATGGGAAAAGGTTGTGTGATATAGTGAGTTCAGACCTTTCCTATTCGAGAGTGATGGGCGCCTTAGGGTAATAAGGAAAGCACATGATATGCTTGGGCCAGACAGTGTATAAAATTAAACATTTCTTGTGTAATATTCATGTGTAAAAATTATGTTCAGTATACTGTAGGTACAGAGCATCACAATATCAGCTAAAGAAAGTAGACTGGGGTGGAAATGTGGAATAGATTTTGGCTGAGATTTAGGTACTTGTTAGTTAAACTGGCCTTGTAACTGAGGCATAAAACCTAAAAAACTAAATGTCAGACAACAAACATGTCTGATCTTAGTCTTAACGGAATGTCTGCCGGTATGTGCCTGCATGCTGAAAGGGGTGGGTAGATTTCTTTTTTGGATGAAATGTTTCTTTAAATTGAACCTTAAACCTAGTAATTTCTGACACGTTTATGTGACACATGGAGTGTAGTCACTGTTGAATTAGACACTCATGGTGAGGAGTATTTAGGAGGTTATTTTAGTATCAGTACAGAATATTGCGTTGATATTATTGAGACTCTTACCAGAACTCTCCGTCATCCTGCACTGTGACGCCCAGCTTCTCCCTCTCGCTCTTGCTCACCTTATTCCATTCCTCCGAGCTACAACATACACCACACTCATCATTCATCTGTTCAGACTGTAAGAGCCTCCCTGCTCATGTATGGCATCTCAACACAATCAGTTAACATTGCTAAAATAATAAGACTTCAGCTATCTATGGAAAGATTTTAGAAAAACTTGAAGCAAAAGTAGAAGGAGGTCCACTTCTGGACGAGGTACTGTAGGACTATCTGGATATGAGGATCCTGTTTCGATCAATTCAGTTTTTACTGGTAAATTTGAAGATCACATTCAGAGCCAGCTCTATTGGGCATGCATGCTTGTGCAATGACATAATAAGATGCCATTTTCCAGTCATACACACAGTGCTTGGAAAAAAAAGTCTTGCATACAAGGATGTTGGACATAACTGGACATACTCAACATCGGACATGTTGTTCTTTCGGCTTCTCCCGTTAAAGGGAGGTCACAGCATATCCACACATTTGATTTAGCACAGGTGTTTTGCCAGATGCCCTTCCTGACACAACTCTCCTTAAGAGTGCCACTGGGTGGAAAGCAAACCCAGTTGAAAAACCTACAACTATACCACATCAGACAGAAGTGGACAAAGTTTTCAGCTACAAATAAGCATTTCCAGCACCAGCTCATCAACATCCTACTAGAGACGACAGGTTCAATTAAATGGTCACCTCCTCTCATGTTAGGAATGAGACTCTAAGAATGGATGATGAGGATGAAAGTGGGACCAACATGAATAGCTATTTCACAAGTCTAGTGTGAGGACACTATGCACAGTTCGGCTGCTCCGGGCATGGGGTCGCCACAGTGGACCATCCAGTCCGCACATAAAAGCCCCGGACTGGCTTTTATGCCCCGGATGTCCTTCCTGACTCAACCCTCCCGAATGCAGTGCCAGGCTTGGGACCGGCACTGCATCCAGTGACTGGGAATCAAATCCGGGCCTTTTGTATGGCAGGCGAAACACCTACTGTACCACTGAGCCACCATGCCTATAGGACACAGTGAAAATATACTATTACACAAAACAAATGATTTGTAGGTAAATGCAGAACGTAACCAGAATGCGAACATTTTGACTATCTCTAGTAGACCCAAGAAAGGAATCAAACCTTTGATCCTGGAGATGTGAAGCCACTGTGCCTACCATTATGCCACCTACTCTATAACACTAACTTGACAAATAACTGATGGAAACCTTGTTATATCTGAATTTACTCAAGATAAAGATTTGTACCAACCAAAGTCTTCATTTAGAGGGTTTACAAGAAATTCATTAACAAAGGGATTTGTAAGCCACTAAGGTAAATAGCATCCACATATTATGTTTATACTACAGTGAAACCTTGGATTAAGAGCATAATTCATTCCGGAAGTGGGCTCATGTTCCAAAACACTCGTAAACCAAATCATCATTTCCCATAAGAAATAATGAATAATAATAATGAATCAAATTATTGGTTCCACAGCCCCAAATAATAAATACATAAAAATAATTAATACAATCTATAAAATGAAAATAAAACAAATTAATTTGCACTTTACCTTTAAAAAAAAGTACAAATAAATCCTGACAGATAAGTGTTTCCGTTGGTGCGCGCAGGCGCCGTGTGTGTGTGTGTGTGTGTGTGTGTGTGTGTGTGTGTGTGTGTGTGGAGCCCCTTCCTTCACCTCGTTTTACACAGTAACACTCCTCCTCCCTCTCCTCACCTTGCTTTTTAAGTTTCACAACAAACACACACACTCACACAATACGAAAACACTGTTTTAACAGGAAAAAAAGAAATCTCTCTGAGACTGGCATGAGCGCATATTAACGGAATCACTTTTTAAGTTTCACAACAAATGGACACACACAAAAACACCGTTTTAACAGGGGAAAAAAGACATCTCTCTGACCTGGCGTGAGCGCATACTAAGGGAATCACTGCTGTGAAGTAAAAAAAAACAAAAAAAAAACAAATGAACCAGCACCTTACCTTTGAAAAGAATCGCAACAAAGCAGAGTTTCTGTGTGGTTGTGAAGCCGGGGAGAGGGTGAAAAGTCGAAAGAGCGTCTGTGTGTACGTGTGTCGGTGTCAAATTACGCTCGCACACGCATAAGAAAGTTTCTGTGTGTTTGCGAAGACGTGGGTGGGGGGTGTCACGCTCGGTGTCAAAAAAAAAGAGTCGCATGCGTGATACACTAATACTTGCTCAGTTTACGATTAACAATTTATTAAAACTTTTGCTTGGTTTGCGGAACACTCGTAGACCACGTTACTTGCAATCTGAGGTTCCACTGTACTTGTAAATTACTTTAAGCAACGATTGGTTGTATATTTCTGTATACTTTGATAATGTATTCAGATTCTATTGTTGCACAATTCAAATAATGCAGCGAGTCTACCAGAACCAAGAAGACTGAGTGTGTAATAAAAATGTGAACACCACACAAGGCTTAATTAATATTTAATCTGTGATAAAATATGAAGAAAGACTACTTTCACCTCAATAACATCTTTCTGGCTGCATGGTAAATAATTTAGAGACCCATATAACCAAAGCCGAGCTGTTGCTGACCTCAGGCTGAACACGCAAGAAAGAGTTCCCTCCAATTGTAATTACGTTTCCATTTCACACCCAGCTGAGACATTAAGGCTGTCATAAAACAAGCCAGCTGTCATAAATGGATAATATGAATATCTAAACACGCCTTGAACTTTTCCCCCTTTCGCCTGCAGGTGCTCGCAATTTTATACCCCCCCACTGCCTTGATGTCTCAATTTCACACCAGCGAGTGATAAGAATAGTCACTTCGGCTGTGTGTTATTTAGACCGAAACGGTCTTAGGGAAGGGAGTGAGACACGATTTTCTAAAGTCTGCGTGTGTACTTGATGAGATTACTTTCAGAGGCAAAGTTTTGTGCTTTGATTAATAACAGAGCATGACTACACTGGATTGACCTTTTAAACATGCTGGCTTCCTGGGACTTTAAACACCGTTTGAGACTAAAGCTAGTTTTACACTGTGCGATTTAGCAGATTATTACTTGCCACACTGCCTGAGATCCTGATAAAATCTTAAACAGAAGGTGTGTATCCAGAATATACAACAAAGATTCTCTAGCAATTGAAGTAGTGCGATGAAAGAAAATCACTTGGGCTTACATCATCAATGAGGGACATTTTGCTCATGCAGAAAATAAGTTTGCATAAATAAAAACATTCTTCAAAGTGAGCTAGAGGTGTTAAAGATACTTTTCTGTCCTTTAGCAATTTTGGTTCATGTTTCACTATTGCATCTGCCAAATTTGCAGCTATAGCCATGGGGGCGGGGGGAGAAAAGTATGCAACTTTTCTTGATTTCTTCGAACATACAGTAATAGCACTAAATTTAGCTTCGCTGAACAAATAAAAAAACAAAGCTCTCCAATACTGTCGACCTCCAGTCCACCAAGCGGCGCTCTCACCTGTCACTCCATGGCCCGCTCCATTCCTTCTCCCCCCAGGGGTTCCTCATTCGAATCATGTGCAACTTCTCAGATTTAAAAAACGCCAACAAGCCATGCCCCAAGCGCACTTTCCGAACGTCCGTGACGGCATAAGCATGACCTTTGACCAGACCACAGTCCAGACGAGCCTCCATGTCCTCCACTGTGGTTGCCTGAGAGAAAATGGGAAAGGAGTTACTTAAACAAATTCAGTGCCAAACATACCATGTGTTCAATAAGGTTGACAATAGCAAACCGAGCCAGAGGGTAGATTCTCAGTAGCGTTATGACCGTGTAAAAGTCAGCAGTATAATGAATTTCAGGCTGCATGGTGGCATAGTGATTAGCACTGTGGCCTCACACCTCCAGGGGTGAGTTGGAGTGCCGCCTCAGGTCTGTGTTTGCACATCCGCCCCCGGCACTTGGTTGGTTTCCTCCGGATTATCTTCCACAGTCAAAAGACATGCAGATTAGACTAACTGGCGTTTCCAAATTGCCCGTACTGTGTGAGTGAGTAAGTGAGTGCGTGTGTGCACGCGTTGCGGCATATAGGTACCTATCCTCATCCCTCGAATCCTCTGGGAAAGGTTCCAGGACTTCTGTAACCCTGTACAGTATAAGCGATATAGAGGATGAGTGAGAGTGAGTTTCATTTTAATTTTAAGTTTAAATAACGAATCATTTGGTGTAAATCAGACAGTAACAAGCTTGCACGTTTTAGTGAGCACACTGCTTGATGTACTGTAGCAGAAAATGAGGCTCTCAGCCTATGATGAGTCTTTCAAACACCCTCTTACACCCATCATTTGCCGAAAGAAACATTCTCAGATTGCCTCAGAGCAAAGGCAGCATAGTAAAATGAAAAAAAGCAATTAGGCTGTGTCTGAAACAAGCACAGCCAGAAATGCTAAAGGGCCTGGTGTAACATTCTTCAAATTAAAACTGTCTTCTGGACAAAAAAAAAAGCAATAAACCAAGTCCAAACCTTGAAGCTGTGCTAGAACTTGATTAGCCTTAGCTCTGTCCTAAGATCCAGATTGAGTTAATTCCTAAATGCGTCTTGGTTTCTTTGTTCCGTGGGTCCATCTGTTTGGACGTACAAAAGGATTTCTCTGAATTTGCTAATTCAAAGCCGGGTTCTCAGTGAGCCTGAGGGATTCGCGCGTGTTTGATTTGATATGCCAGTGTAGCCACAACGGTCTCAGCTCGAAGCGCGTATAAAAGTCACGTCACTGTTGCTGCACTGCGAGAGCGAGAGAGAAAGAGAGAAAGCTTGTTGATAAAAATGTCACGCAGCCCATAAAGGATTGCTAAAGTCTGGGATTAGACTCATTTACAAGAAAATGGAAGTCTGAAGGAAAATCATCTTTTTAAAAAACAACAACTTTATTACAGGCAGCACCCAGAGGAAATGTAGATTAGTGTTATGTTGATCTCTGATGGCTCAGGAAATGTAATCATGATTCTTACTTACAGTATATTTCATTTCGGTACCAGATGCTTCTCCTAAAATTATTTACAACTGAATACAAATGTGACAAGCTTGCATCGACCCCTCAAGGGTATGTCTTACAACTTCAGTTCGAGAATCTAGAAAATGTTTGATTTAATGAACCAGTTCTCTAGCCGGTGTAGAGAAATTATGGATTTTTCATTTAAACTAATGCTGGTTAATCTATAGGAGGTGTCAGGTGGAGCCTCATCATATGCACACTGATCAGCCATGACAATAAAACCTCTGACAAGTGAAGTGAATAAATGAATAAGTGAAAAACACAGATTTTTTTTTCCCTCACAATGACACCTGTCCAGGTGTGGGATTTAGTTAGGTGTATTAGGCAGCAAGTGAACAGTCGGTTCTTAAAGTTGACATGTTGGAAGCGGCAAACATGGAGAAGTGTAAGGACCTGGCACTGACTATGTGCAAATTGTGATGGCTAGATGACTGGGTCAGACCATCTCCAATGAGATATTATGAGAGAGAGTATATCGAAAAACTAGGATAGGAATAGCATGAAAGTGCATGCATGATGTTCTCCTTTCATGCATCCCCAGGAAGATCAAGACCTTTTCACAGGTCATCAGGAAAGCTACAATTAAGGACTCCCCCTTCTCTCTGGTCATTACACCTTAATGACTCTCCCTAATCTCGCTATCTCTATTACTAATCTTCTTAACGACTCTCTCTCTCTCCCCCCTATTCTCTAACAACTCTCCCTCCTGTTCGCACTTTCTCCATTGTTCACCTAACAAGACTTTTCAGACAGGGGAGGATCCTTGACAATGAACGATACAAATATGTGCAATCTTACCAACTTCACTCAGACTTAAGAAGATACTCGGATGAGTAGTAAAATGTTACAAAATGCAACAAAAATGAAATCTTTCAGATAACCTCACCTGGATGACTGAGGATCGTCACAGACACTAGGAAAAGAAAAGGGAATTATAGCGCGGCAAATGTCCAAACTTCAGAAATGTGATTTTGTCTTCCACATAGAGCCTGATAAGAAGGCTGAGCTGTGTTCAGGGCTTTTTTCTTTCTTTTTTTTATATGTAATTGTGCTGGAACCATGGTTAATAAGGGTGTGCAGTGAGTAGGATGAGTCATTACTAATGCTGTCCTTCCTCACAGAAATGCCATCAGCTGTGGTCATGAGCTGCTGCTATCAAATAGAAAAGGTGTGTAATTATGAGCGTCAGCAATCGTGATGCGTCTTGACACATCTAAACACAGAGTGTGAGATCTTTGCTAAAAACGAAACCGTGTGAAACGACTGCATCGAATCTAAAAGTCAAGAGTCAAAAACAGAAGAACGAGAGATGAAACAGATGTGTCTGACTTTAACTAGTATGAGTATAAAAGCACAGGTCGTGCAGCAGAAAGTGTATCAGTAAATAAGTATGTCTCCACGCACCCTGATGGAGCAGCTGATTAGTCCGTCTCGATTGTGGACCTTCAGCACTCTCTCGAACAGCTGGTGCCTGGCTGCCTCATCCTGAGCATACATTCCTTCCAGCAGGTCCACCGGCTCTGAGACCCCGCCGGTAAAATCCACTAACGCATCGGCTGTGTTTCCGCCATCCAGAGCTTCATAGCAGCCATACACTCTGCAAAGGGGGGAAAAAAACAGGGTGATATACAGTATTTTATTTTATGTGTGTAAATATGCACACATGTACAGTAGCAGTATTTACTACTATGACATTGATATAATACACATAATATAATTTCATCCTTTTTTATTATTTTTTTTACCATGTTAAGCTTTAAATTGCAGATAATGTGTCTCCTTTCTGGAATTAATAAATGCTTTAAACAAATAAATATATTTAAAAAATCTGCCTAAGGAACAAGATGATTTAAACCTTGAAATAATTTCAAAAAAAGTTATTTTTTGTAATTGCATATTTGGTTTATTGAGCTCTTGCAATAGAAGTGCATACATTTTATTAGATTTAAAACAGTTTAATTAGTGTGTGTCTTTTAGATTTTTTTTGCAGTGATTTATATCCTTCCACTATTCTTCTTCATGACTGGCTGTATTATTTTTATGGTAATGTTTTAGTGTGTTATCCTATGTGTCAGGTTCGTCCAATTGGAGCTATGGATCTTCCTTGGCCATTTGATTGCTTTTCTCATTAATAATCCCTACCTACAGTAGTCACTGGTAGGACTTTTGACAGCTTGTACAACTATACACTAGTATACTGTGACTTCAAGGCAAATTTATTTGTTCCCATGCATTCCTTGTTCCCATGTATTCCTTGAAGATCATGTTTTAGGAGTTTTGCTGACTAAAATTTCCCACCTGAGATTAATAATTTGTTATTATGAGAATATTTATCTTATATGTATTCTATTAGATGATGCTATATGGGAATATTAAAAAATACCCAGCTTCGTATTTTCTCTCAGGGTTCATCATTCCATTAGCTTAGTTTTTTTTCTAACAGAGTTTTGGGCCTTCAAAGAACTGGCGTATTTATACTGTACTAAGATCCTGTCTGGGCCAATTAGCAATGAATAAATACTAGATAATGTTTATTATTCAAAAGCAATCTAGATTGTTTATATTTGACTAGTAATTCACCTAACCAGAAATGTTAGGGTGGTGCAGTGGTGGCTCAAAAGTTTAAGACTCTGGGTTAATAATCAGAAGTTCGGGGGTTAAAGCCCCGACATTGCCAGGTTTCCAATGTTTCGCACTCAATCAAGACTCTTAACCCTTTCTGCTCCAGGGGTACTGTATCCAGCTTCCAAACTGAGATATGTCAAAAAATCTTTTTATTGTGCTGTAAGGGATATTTGACAAATAATTGAATCTTAATCTTAGAGTGTGCAGGTCTGTATTTACTTGCAGATTGATACAGTAATTGTTCCTGAAAAGACTGAAATGCCATAGTGCGGAGCTGACAATGCTTGATTAAAAAATAAATTAATAAATAAAAATAAACAGGCCTTATTACAATGGCTCCTGAAAGTAGGTGGGATATATACAGTATTAGATAGCTACTGAAGGTTTTGTCTCTGAAGTTGATGTTAGATTTATACACAACAAGAACAGCAGTGTTGATCAGTTGCCAAGTAAACTGATCAACACTGATTACCAACTACAGTATACACCAGAAACTTGTTACAGGAGCCCCTAACGCTCACTTATGCCCACAGGGACCAACGGCCAGCCCGTCCACTCCCATCCCACAGAAAAGCCAATGCTGCACAAATCTTTAAACCCACGGGATCCGCTGTCAATATCCTTGTGTCAGAAACCACAGCACACCCCCAGAGCTCCTGCAGAGCCACAAGTGTAACCCAAGTGCGCGTAAGTGGGTTTAATGTTAATGGTTTTAATGTTATGGCTGATCAGTGTATAAATTTAAATCGAGGGGTTCACCGACATTGATTTATTTTTCTTTTCCTCAGCAGTTGTCAGTGTTTTGCTGTGTAGGAGCTCTGCTGTGAAACTGAAGGTAATTACATTCAAATAGAAATATGCTGCTGGAAGTGTAGGTGTAAAATATGCATGCATTTTTTTCCCCTAGAAAACATGACTAATGCTGTCATTTTGGTCTGTGTGGGATAACTCCGATTTGAATCACGAGAACCGTAATACTTCAGTTAGCGGAGTGAGATTTCATTTTCAAAGGTCACTTGTTACGAACTGTATTTTGTATTCGTGTACGCTAAAGGAGGACCATTCATTTACATACTGATTTATTAAATAGCCAGATATAAATGTGGTGTTTTCTTACAACTTGACAACTAATGCATATATTTATAACATGTTAAACCACTAAATATGTTATTATAATTACAGATTGCAGGAGTGATCGTTGGATTTTTATTTGGGGGGGGTTTTTATGATAAAGATTTGTTGGGAAAAATGTTGGCTAGATCAGCCCTATAACTTATGTAATACGATTACTTTTATGCTCAGTGTAGTAAAGAATTGGTACATGTGATTCTGCAATTGGTAACAAAATGTTCTCCTATGATCAAAACTACCTAAATTTCACACAGATAAATTAAAAACCAATTATTCCATTTCGGTGTGTGATTGAGCAAATAAAACAGGAATGCAGTTATATAACCTTTTTATTTACAATCTTTATTTATTCTGGTGTGTATAATATGAGTAACCAAATTTGCATGTTTTTTTTTAGAATTAAAGTTCATACTTGGCATAAGCTTTCTCCACCAGTGCACTCCAGAATTCATTGCTGTCGTTAGAGTGGCAGTACACCAGCTGATTGTCCACCGTGGGCAAGCGGTCATCGATCACCACGTCCACCCATTCGCCAAAGCGCCAGAAGCGGAAGTGGAAGATTCCCGCGTAAGAGTCTGGTTTCTCCTGATCCCATTCCTGTTCTTTCCAGTCAGGGATAACCTGAGAAAGAAAGAATAAAAGAAAGGAAGAGGATACTATTTTGCGGTTTAATGCCCGATAGCAGAGACGAGCTAAGCTGTGCTAGTTAGCAGAATGGCTAGCACATCCAGCAGTACGTTTAATATTCAGCAACCGGTGCCGTTTGACTTTTTTTTTTCTGCCAAGCGAGCAACGTGTCAGCAACGCAAGCATCAGGTGAACACAGGTGATTTATTGTATGTGTGGTGAAGCCGATGACATTTTGAGAAGCTTGGAGCTCAGTGACATTGACCAGCGTCATTACAATAAACTGAGACACAGCTTTCACCCTTTCTTTCGTAAACGTGCTCGGTTTAACATGCGTAAGCAAGGACCTGATGAGACTGTCGATGCATGTGCCACAGCCCTGAATGCATTAGCAGAGCACTGCAGCTATGAGACCTTGCATGATGAGTTCATAAGAGGCATGATTGTGGTAGGATTAACTCGTACGAGGTTATCTAAATGTATGCAAATGGAATTTTTTTTTTTTTGGAAAAAGCTATCAATATGGCTAGACAATCCAAAAAGGTTAAAAAGCAGCAAAGCACATTGCGGAGTGATGCTACTGGGGTAAAGATGGATGTTAGCTCTGTGGACATAGTATCTAAAGGCAGACAACAAAAAGAAAAGCCCAAATACAAGAAACTCAAAAGCTATGGGTTAAAGTCGCACAATCACCACAGTAAGCATTCAAAGAGCTCCCAGTGCAATAAATGTGGTGAAAGAGACATATACAAAGATCACACAGATACTATTATTATGATAAATAAAAGACACAAAGCTAATTAATTGCAGATAAAAGTCTAATAATTTTATAACCTTCCAAAAACATAGCTGATTTCAGTTTTTAGCTCTTTTGCTTAACATGATCTGTTCACACATGCAAGTTGGCTGGCGACCACATTCCTGTGGGGCGGGTCCATGCCAATCAAGGTTTCCAATTTGGCTTTGATTAGCACGCTGTGGGGTTCAGGCTCGTAACGCAGGAACTGTAGGACGAGCATGATGAGTACCCGGTGGCAAAATGATAACAGCTCCTGCTGGAAGGACATCAGAGTGATTCAGGAGGCGTGGAGGAGCTGTTTCATTGCAATAGAGCTCCTCTGAGACAGCACAGAGATTGGATTTCAAGTACAGTTCTATAGTAATTGCTCAATGAACAGCAGGTCTATTGCTACAATTACACGCTCCGAGTGACATTCTTCAAAAACACATTAAGGGTTTCAGTGTGTGCTGCACTGCTGGTCTTAAAACTTGTTCAGATTTAACATCACTGCTATCTGAAATGTCCGATTACGTTTTTAATTATTATCGGAGAGGATGTTGTTTCTGTATATTCTACACACATACAATCTTCCAAAAGCTAAAGTGCAATGTGAATGCATTTACACATATATACCCTTTTAAAATATTACATCCATCAGACCCCTTGAGCACAAACTGTAGCACTCCATATGCCAAGATGTGAAGAAAGCATCGAGTGTGTGTATACAGTATGTGTGAGTAAGGATGGAATTTTAACTCAATCCTTTAACAAAAAGCTTTAATCTATAATCTCCCTTGTAGAACCCATTAAATATTTCCTGCGTGGCTGACATTTAATTTGCCCGTTGACCTGCTGCTCAAAACTGTTTAAACACGTCTGAGCGCTGACCACATTATTTTTTTCCACTGGTCCAATCTTGATGTTCCCCATCAAACTGGAGCCTTTTTTTCTGATTAGTCTCATCAACAAGTGGTTTTCTTACGGACACACAGCTGTTTACTCCCAATCCTGCAAGTTCCCATTACATTGTATGCATATGGAAATGCTCTTTCTTTCACTATTACACACCGCTATGGTTTTTACTATGCGACTTCACCAAGCATTTAAGTGATCCCCCATTCATGATTTTTCTGACCACATTTTGATTTTACAAAGTTGACAGTTCAGCACTATCGTTCCAGTTTTTAATAATGCTTTGATGGGTTCTTACCTCAGTTACAGTTACAGTGGAACCTCGGATTGTGAGTAACAAGGTTTGCGAGTGTTCCGCAAGACGAGCAAAGATTCATGTATCATGCATGCGCTTCTTGTTTCAACACCGAGCGTCACGTGATCACAACTGAGCCAATGGTTTTTCTCTCACAATTCGCGCTTCGGAAATGTGGGTAATTGTCTCCCCGCTGGGTTTTAGTGCTCGTCTCTCACTGGTATAATCAACATCCGTGCATGTACTGTTTACTATAACACTGTGACCATGTGTGTGCGTGTAAAACATATATTTTTTGTTTGTAAGCGTGTGTGTAGAGCTCGTGTGTATTGTTTATTATAACACGTGTGTGCGCACGTATAAAGAAAAAAGAAAGTCTCCTTGACACCTCATTTGACACCTTACATTTACACACACACACACACACACACACACACACACACACACACGTGCACTCCCCCCTGTATTTTTATGTATTTATTTTTTAGGGCTGTGGAACGAATAATTTGAGTTTCCATTATTTCTTATGCAAGAATATGATTTGATTTACGAGTTTTTTTTTGGAATACGTGCCCGCTTCCAGAACAAATTATGCTCGTAATCCAAGGATCCACTGTATTTCAAATCTCTGTAGTTGTTTCTTTGCTTGATGCAGCCCAATTCTTTTGAACCTTCTGAAATTATGACCATTTTTGCATCTTATATGGATTGAAATGCTGTGTAACTTGTATTGTTGTTTTTTTATGATGTCATAACTCGTACAAAGCACTGAATTATCACAAAATCTCCCAATGAACAGTTTTAATATATACAGTGGAACCTTGGATTACGAGAATAATTCGTTCCGGAAGTGGGCTTGTATTCCAAAACACTTGTCAACCAAATCACCATTTCCCATAAGAAATAATGAAAACTCAAATTATTCGTTCCACAGCCCCAAAAAATAAATAGATAAAAATAATTAATACAAAATATCGAGACAGAGCTGAGTTTCTGTGTGTTTGTGAAGCCGGGGAGGGGGTGAAAAGGCAAGAGAGCGTCTGTGCGTGTGTGTGTCAGTGTCAAATTGCGCACGCACGAGCAGAGTTTCTGTGTGTTTGCAAAGCTGTGGGGGGAGGGGGGGAAGGTACGAGAGGGACGCTCTGTGTCAAAATAAGAGTCGCATGTGTAATGCATGATATTCGGCGCTCGTAAACTAATACTTGCTCGGTTTCCAAAGAAAAAATTACTAAAAATCTTTGCTCGGGTTGCGGAACACTCGTAAATCACGTTACTCGCAATCCGAGGTTTCACTGTAAATTATTTTTTAAAAACTGCCTTGTATTATAAATGAGTACTGTTCTGTATGTACTATTCTTTATACAGGGAAATGAGTTAAAATTCTTGCCATATATGTATGCTTCAAATATCTTTACTTAATTACATTATATCAGGTATTGTATGTCAACAAATATGTTGTCTTTTTTCTACTTATGAAGTCGGCTCTTCTTCCATTTGCAGCTGACATTACGGAACAGCCCGACTAGCTAAGCTTAAAAAAAAGAGAGAAAAAAAAACACTCATCATTCTTCCAGAAATGTTTGTACAATTTAGCCCTAGTGCATACATGTCTGACTCAGCACGGCAATTTGCTGAAAGCTAAGACTGTCAAGGGAACAAAGCTCTTACTGAAGCAAGGCATCTTCCAAGCTAACGTTCTGCATCAGTGAACAGACAAGTGTAGAATAAAAAACGGATTCAGAGGATGTTCAAGGTCTTAAGATATTACAAGTGTCCATCATAAGATACCTTAACTGAAAAGAGATCCTAAAATAAACCGAATTCTGCAAATCCAGCTGCTTCACATTCCACGAGTGTCCCTACATTAAGAACAAACATCACAGTGCTGCCCCAAGCAACAAGTCATCTCAACAGGGAGCAAAATGAAGCATCATCGGCTCTAGACCACGTGGGCAGAAGGAGTACAGACATATCTGGCAATAAGGCTTACAGAGACAAAAGAACAACAGGTTGTCTTCTCTATCCATTCTGAAGGTATACAGCCAAAAGATAGAGTAAGTCTCTCCTAGTCCTTATCAAGTCAGATCATTTATATTTCAACCATCAGCTGTCAAGAGCTGCTCTGGTGCTGAAGGAAAAGATATCAGCATATAAATACACTGATCAGACAAGAAGAAAGTCAGAGTGATTAAGGAACGCATCGCCTTGGCATTGTTTCAACCACCTTTTGCAACCATGTCACATTTATTTCTGCCTGGAATTGCATTCATTTCTGGCTGAGATCTTGTATTGATCTAACTCATCCAAAAACGTCTAATGCTGACCAACTTCATCTCTTCATATACTTCCCTTCTTACCCTGATGATGCATCGCTGGTGAATTGGGTGAATCTGTACTCATGTGGCAGCCCCCATTACTTTTTTCCATTGCTCCAAAGTCCAATCCTTATGCTCTCTAGTGAAATAAAACCTTCACCAAGTGTTTAAGAAATGTCTGATCATGGTCATTCTGATTTATTTCTGACCGCTTTTCTCATGTGAAGATGAGCAATCGTTCCGGGTTTTAATAATCCCTTCTTAAACTAATTACAGTAATCTCAGCAAAATCGTTAGTTGTTTTCTTTGCTTGATGCAGGTCCTTCTAAAACAGTAACTTTTTTGGCCAGGTAGTATTGATTTTACTTGCTAAATATATTGCAAGTATTTTGAGGAACTGTGTTGAAATTTTTTCTCATCTACTGTTTTGGTCTTTTGCCGAATTTTGGTAATTTTCTATCCAAATGACTTATGGCTGAAACAGAGTGTTACTTCTGTCTGACTGATGTCTCTGTCTTTTTAGCTAAAAACAAGTAATCCACTGAACATACTAATTTGCCATCAACCATGAGGCCAATGCTGCTTGATGACAGTCTGCCAGTACTGATGCCACTAGAGACATGGAGCCTAGACACAGCAGATGAAAATGCCATGATACACAGCCCTAAAACACTAATTATAAGGCTTTTCCACGAAATAATATTTCCCGACAGACACTGAAAGTTAAAAAAAAAACAAGAAAAACATCTCCTTACAGAAAATGTCATCATGTCAACAGTTTTATTTTGTGAAATGACACATTTTAAAACCCATTTAAAACTAATTTTACATTATGTAGATTATCTGTCCATGTGTGCATGAATGAGCTGTTACTATAGAAACAATAACATTAAAACGCATTGAGATGAGCTCATTAATTTTTTAGCTCTTTTACTTTGACTTACACTCCTCAACAGTGCTGCCGAATTATCTGTAATTATCACACTGAAACATCTCTTGCATGTAGGGTTATGACTTCAACATCTCCTATTATTCAGCATGAATCTTTTAAACAGACTGGACAAAATCAGTTCATGAATAACAATCAAATCACATCCTGAAAACTCAGTGGAACTAAAACTTCACTGAAGCTTGTAACCTTTAAAAAAAAAAAAACGTCAATGCTCTAAACGTACAAACTTACTTTCTGCCACAGAGACTCGCGCGACGCCAGGCTGGAACACGCCGCCACAAACCAGCAGTTCCCCAGCTGCCCTTGGTGCAGGTCATGAGCGCTGATCCCGTCCACAAACAAGTGCGGATCATCACACAGCTCCTGATTTAGAGAGTGAGATAGAAACCGACTGGTTAGAAAGTGTGAATGTGTGATCAGAACATAGGGAGTGAGGAATAGCAGCAGCTGAGTGAACACAAGAGAGCAGCGAAGGTTCCTCATGGATTAAAGGAGCAATAAAAAGAAGGAAAGGAAGATAAAATGGCTGTCTGAGATGGAGACCATAAATCTCCTTTCAGTGTGAGGAGGAAGAAAATGAAAAAATAAATCGTGTCTAGAGGTTCGACTCCACAGTCCATTTCGATTTCATGAGACTTTTATTGACATTGTTTGCTGAAACTGCTTTGCTTTATTCACCCCTGTTTTCCTTATGTTAGTCACATAACCAGGTTGGATTTAGTATCAGCTATCAAAAAGAGAACCAAGGACTGAGACTCTGTAATTAATTTACACCATTTACTTTTAAAATCCAGGCTAATGGAGCTAAAAGGTTTATAGCTTACAGAAAACAGTGGATTAAAGGATTACCCAGTGTTCAGTGTTTTTTTATGCCTTTATCTATAGCGCCAGTGGCATATGAATGGACAAATCTTCTGTCATGGTTTGGGTTGAGACAAAATATATATGGTTATACACTATAGCATCCTAGTTGTGTGTGTTTGATAGAGTGTACCACAAAACCTTAGGAAAGGTGTTAAGTAACCAGCAATATTTTTTACTGGCTTGTTATAGTGATGGAATATTACATAAAAAATAAATTAAAACAGTTTTTGGTAAGGCTTTCTCTCATATCTTTCAGATCCCAAGTAATTTATATCACTATGGTCTGATTTTAAACATTCATGACAAAAATGAAAAATTATACAGTAACTTGGTTTAGAAATTCTTCGCTGGTATACACCACTGATGTAGTAGACGACCAATACTGTGCAAAACTCATGAGCCCTCCCCATTTCTTCATATTTTGCTTTCAGACTTTGTTGTTTTTTTTAATGCGGTCTTGAGGAATAGTTCTTCAGGCTTCTTTAAGGACCTTTCTGGCTCTCATTTTTGGCAAGTTTTTGTCTCTCATATTCAGTCCAGTCCCTGTACCTGAGCAGTTTCAGTGGAATGTTTTTTGTTTGTCATGCCACACACACAGTGACCTTTAAATGAAGCAAGCATAAAATAATATCTAACTTTTGCTATTAACCAGTGAGAAACAGGTGTAGATGATGACAGATTATCAGGCCAGTAGTATACTGGTCATGCTGAATGAAATTGAAAGAGTGGTTGAAACAGACGAGAGGGGAAATGAGTTTGCTGCTGAGGTTGTTACATAAGCAGCCAATTTTTAAACTGCATATTTTTCGCAGTTTGAAGCCTGATGGGGTAAAACATTCATTCCAATTTCTTTAATTCAATCAACATTATACAATTTAATGAAATTTAATAGGAAAAAATGAGGAGTGGCTCAAAACCATTAAACAGTGCCATATTTTCATTCTAAACTTTGATTGTTTTCTAACCATTACCTAATATTCATAAGGGAGACAAATTTCCAACACTGGATTTTTAAAAACAATGAAATAACAAATATGGCACTCAGCAATTAAGTGACAAGAACAACAGCAGCTAGATCAGCTGTTCTGGAAGAGTTCTTTTTATGAACAGTACAGTGGAACCTTGGATTGTGAGTAATTTAGTCTTGGTCACATTTCCATGAAATAATGTACTCAAAAGTAGGCAAAAGCAAGTGTCATTAGAGGGGTTTCTTGTTAAAGACGTTTTTCGGCAGAGCAGCGATTCTGTTAGTGTGTGTTTATATGTGTGTTTGTGTGTGCATGTACATGTTTTAATTATTCCTTATGGGGAAATTCACTTTGATATATGAGTTATTTGATATACAAGCACGCTTCCGGAACAAATTCTGCTCGCAATCCAAGGTTTAACTGTATTGTCAAATGCATTTGCAAAATAAGGAGATTATTGCATATTTTGGATGTCTTAACCTTTGTTTTACAATGTAAAAATAAATTAAATCAGGAAAGACCAGGGATTTAGAACATGTGCCCAACCTTTTGACTTGTAGTGTATATTGGCTAAATGATTCATTTACAAATGAAAGTTGTGTACAATTCAATTCATTTTTCAAACTTGTCCTTTAATTAATCCTGTAAGCACCGTGCTGTGGATAACCCAGTGAGTGTGAAGTTCTTCACTGCCCGTGTCATGAGCACAGAGACACACTCAGGCCAGGGCTGGGACAGAGACATTAAGAGAGATAAGGCCGAGCAAAGCAGCAGAGTTGGGATGTTCCCATGTCTAAGTGTGTGTGAGAGACTACAGCTCATTTACCATCACTACTCACCCCAGGAGGCTGTACGAATGGGCACAGGAGGGAAATGAAGCTTTTATGGTCTACTCTGAATACCGGACCTTCGCAACGGAATGCTTCGGCAAGTGTCATTATATTGCACAAGCACGCACATTCAGGCAAAACACACACACACACACACACACACACACACACACACACACACACACACACACACTACTTTATCTGAACCGCTTCCCAGATCTCAGCAGGTGCGCCGTACTTGGCATCCCCATGATATGTGTCTCATATCGGCCAATAAACAGCCTTCATTTTTCACCGCACTCATGTAGTGTGTGAAGTTGAAGTGTGATGACGTCATGGGAAAACCCACACCTTTATTTTCTGCCACTCACCAGCTGAGTCTTTCATCGTGGTGTCTTCCTATTTACACTCACACATTCTCGTTGATATTTGCATTCACGCTGCATGACTGATTTTTCCATCCTGTGTGAGTCTGATTGCAGCATAAGACAGAAGTCTTCTTATGGTGAGGTTGCTTTGATGGTTTTCGTTTAAAGCAGTAAAGTAAAGTGTAAATAATTTTAAGTACACAAATTGCAACAAAAATCTGGTTTATTTATGATGGGTTTTTTATTCTTTAATTATTTTGAGTCATGGAAAATGGATACAGTAGATAACACCGTAGCTCTGATGTAAAGTTCATGTCACAAGGATGTTTAACAGAGTAGCTGTCACAATGTCGGGTGCTTCAGAAACAATCGATCGCATTGAGCGGGCTTAATAAATGAACTGAACTTGAGCAATTTCTTTTTCCTTTCTGACAATCATTTGTCCTCTTTATGTCTGATGGACTTAGCCAAAATGTAATAAAAACCCATCTGAGCACTTTACGGCTTTCACATTGAATTAATGATCAATAATGCACTTGTATTTCAGACACTATACAAGAGTAGGAAAATGAACGTGAGTAAGAGAGAGAAAATCAGAGTGAGACAGTAATGCACTGTTGTCTTGGATTCATCATAAAAGCCAGGATATGAATTTGTATTTTTTTTTATGGGTGTGTGTGCCATTCTCCTAAAAGACGACTCAACCATGGAACCCTGGCATCATCCTCGGCTTGTTTCGTCCACTAGGTGAAAAGACAAAATGCAGAGCGGTGAGTGGAACGGAACTTTAGAGCTGCAACAGGTGGTGGCTTGTGTGGCAACCTGGAAAAATCACTATAGACTAGATGTAAACGATAAAGTAGCATCTATGTCGGTTTAGCTTTGAAGAGAGAAAATTTATTTCAAATTGCCTTAAGGCCACAGTGTCTGCCTCTCCATTTTAAATAAATAACTGACAACTTGGAATGTTATCTTTACCATAGGAAATTTTCATTCTCAGTAACATGCACATCAGTTTCTGTCTCATCATCTAACCTTATTATTGTCTCTTCACTCAATCGATCTTACATTAGACTAATGCCCAGCAGGAATTTTTGATTGTGGTCATGTTAAATTGGCAAAGGATGTTTAATGACATTGGTTTTAGGCTGTTTGTGAGAGTAAGAATTACTTTCATGAAATTACGTCAGCACACATTGAGTACATGACAATGGGGATACAGTTGTGCTAACACCATGTTACAGTTCTCATGGTAATATTATAGTATTATATTACATGTATTATATTATATATTATATAATATTACAGTGAGCTCATGGTAATATCTCCAAAAGAAAATTTGACAGAGAGGTAACATTACAACACTAAGAGATGCGTGACATGAGATACGTGCGCTGTGTCCGGGAAGCTGTTGTGTCCATCTGTGTTGCATCTCTAACTGGAATTCTAAACCTTGTTAGAATCTTAAGAGACCATGGATGTGGTCGGATGTCGTGCGGATAAATGCTTCAAATAAAGAGTAACATAGTATTGTTTTGAGAGTTTATTAGTAACATTGTGTCCAGATCATCTATTCAATGTTATCTCAACATTGTCTCAACAATGGATCTCATCGCAATGTCATTATAACTATATTACAGCGATCATCCAACTTTGGAAAGGGAAATGTTTACTGACTCAATTAGTAATACTTTTGGATGATTTTTTTGTTATTTAATTGAAACTATCATCTGAATGCTGTGTACATATCCCGTTCTCTGGTTTGTTGAGTATGTTTCAAGTTTCAAGCTAGTAAGCAATATCTTTCAGAGGTAAGATTGAGTTTGTAGAAGGCTGCTTGCATAAAAGGGAATCACGCAGCATTGGCCCTTAGAATGCCCATGTGCACAATGAGAGGTTCTTAGCAACATGGTTGGCCAAGGCTGGTGAAGAAGCACTGGATTCGTGTGCTCAGTGCTCTGACCTCAACCCCATTTAACACCTTCAGGATGAATTGGGAGTCTGGGCTGAATGTTAGGCCTCCTCGTCTGACATCGATACCCTTCTTCACTAATGCTCTTGTGGCTGAATGAGCAAAGATCTACACAGCAACAGTCCAAAAACAAGCATAAAGCCTTCCCAGAAAAGAGGCGACTGCCATAGCTGTTAGCTGTTATAGGAAAGAATATAATATACATAATATATAATATTACAATATACAGAATCTGGTACGAGATGCTCACCATGCAAAATTTATGATGATTATCTTTGCAAATACGTTACTTTTCACCATACAGTATAGGCTAAAATTGTTAAATGTTTAAAACAGTCGAACAGCCTACTCTATGAACTATGAATTGGATGCCTACTCATTTTTTATTTGACAACCTGTATTTTTTAAAAAGTAGTCAGTTAAAGAATCACACTATTATAAAAAAACTACAAATTTATTTTCCAAATACAGTGGTGAAAATGAAAAAAAAAAAAAAAAAAACATAAATCTGAGTGATAAAATGTGCAAAAAACAATCTTTGTATTATGTCCTAATTCTTAACAAGATTAGGACTGGAGGTTCAGCTCAGATGGACTGGAGGTTCAGCTAAAATAATAGATTTTTAAACCGAAACCATGCAGCATGAAAACAGACGATTGATTGGTCTTGGTATCAGTAGGGCTTACACAATTCAGTGTCCGGCATGGATCCCGCAGTCAGGCATATCTGCAGGATGTGAACACTCTCTATTGTCCAGATCAGCGCACCATACTTAAGTCCACTTGTCTACTCTGATATTTCACCAACACCATTCATCTGATTTCTCAGATATCCTGCAGCGTGTACATTTAGCACATTATGAATGCACGTGATCCCATACATTCAGCGCGTCATGATCTCGTCCTCTGACCTACACAGCTGTAGAGAGTGGGTCACTCATGACATTTTTTCGTCATGTACAGTATACTGGCAGCTTCGTATATACTGGAGGTACACACAGACACCTTCTTTACCAGAGAATATAAATACGCCTTTGGACTCGTGTACAGAACAATATCACTAATGTGAAGCTTTGCCAGTGGTGAGAGAGGAACGGCTGAGTACAGTACGAATGAATCATGTGTAGTATGAAAGCAGCCTTAAGCTTCAGTCTAAACAGGAATCTAGCTTTGGGCTGTCCCTCCTTGAGAAAGCAGTCCAGTGTGAAATTTTTAGCATACAAACATAAAACTTTCAGAATATGTACACTGTAAATAAGCAAGAGGCTATCCCCTGTGTCCTCACTCCCTCGGTGGATGGGAGTGAAAAGAGTGTTCTGTTCTTCTTTTGGTGTTTTTTATAGTGACATGCTGTGGTTCTCTACAGGCTGCTCTAGGCATAAAAAAAGAAAGAAAAAAAGAAAGAAAAAAAGAAAGAAAGAAAAGGTTCCTCCAGCATAGTGCTGAGCCATGAACCTCAAGAGGTCCTTAGGAAAATTTCTTGTCAGAAACATAAGCAACATCAGAAACATAAAAAACAGAAAGCTTTGATTTTACAAAAAACTTAAGAAACAGAGAGAAGAAAGAAAAAAGAAAGGGGATATTGTTTTTTTTCATACATTTTGTGTGTACACCCACCTTGATGACCTATGTCAATGCCCAGATATGATAAAAACATGAATTTTGCATAACTGGTCCCTGTTAAAAAGACAACAGAAACTAATTAATTCCTATGTCAGTAGGAGGGAGTGGGATGAAAAAACTGCTTCCCACACAGACCTACATTTCATACAAAGTGATATACGGTATAAGTGTTCCCAGCACAATAAAGCAAAAAGCCAAAAAAAAAAACAACTAAAAATAGACAGTGTAGACTTACATAATGTAGTGCAAAATTGGCTTCATCTACAGTCAGAAATACTGTACTTTCAGACTAACACACTCCATACAGCCTGCTTACTTGCCCACAAGGGTGACAAGAGAATGGATTAGTCTGACAGTCTATACAATCCGTGCCATAAACTCATACATTTTTAATCGCAGTTCTGAAATTTTTAGTTTATCTTGTAAATTCTGTTTAATAATGCCTCCAGACTCTCACACACACACACCACACACACACACACACACACACACACACACACACACACAATGATCCAGAACTTCTTCTTGAAATCTATTTGCTGATGATCTGCTGTTCTCCTCGAGCTGTTGCTAGGCCATTTTGTAAACGCTCAGACAGAAAGACAAAGCAATCGAAGTGGCAGTTAAACCCTGGCTTCAGAGGTCCTAGATGGCAGGACTGCAGCAGGAATGCATCCCATGTCACACCTCTCTTATCTGTTGCTCAAAAAAAGTCAAGAAGACACGGCTTTATACAGACTTTATGCAGACTCTTTTTCTTCTGAGCTCCGTGTAAGATGTCACGACGGCAGACCGCTGACATCAGCCCTATATAAGTACTGTCCGTCTGTCTGATTAGAGTAATAGGGCGTGATAAAATGCTTCTGAAGCTATACATAGTCTGAAGGTGTTGTTGTGCTTTGATATAATACATGCATAGCAACTAGTAATTTTGCTTCAACATACAGGCTGCTTAGCACCTCTTGCCATTTTTAACAGATTAAACAGATGACTGATGTGCATACTGTAGCTGTAAAACGGTCATTACTCCAGATGGGTCCGGATGGTTGTTGTTCTTTTTTTCTTTTTTTTTTAAACTGAAGTAGAGAAAAAAAATTGCCTTTATTTCTGGTCTTGCTGTGATAAGATTTAGGAAGGAAAGTAGCAATAGGCAAGAAGAATAAAATAGTACATGTCCAGACAAAAGCGAGGATTCCTTTACTGTAGTCAAAATATATAATTTTGCTTTCCAGAATTATTGAAACCCTCGATTATAATGAGAAATGAAAATATTTTTAAAACAATAAATAGTTTCTTCTATTGTGTGTGGGAGATTTTTAACTAAACATAGCCACGGGACTCCTGCGTGACATAACGGAAATATTTTGGAACTTTCACCTGAAGATTGTGAGTTCGATGCTACAGTCATGCTACAGTCACGTAACACTAGCCAATCATAGGTGTCTAGAAGCTCTGGCAAGCGGAAGGGGCGAATAGCGTTTTCCGCTAAATATTACGCCATCCCCAACATGGTGTGAGCAGCAGTTTGGAAAGATGTGTTGGCCTGGGGCGATCACGGAGGAAGCATGTGAAAGTTAACAGACAGAATTGCCTATGATTCAATTAGGGAGAAAATCAGGAAGAGATGTAGCCATTATATAGTGAGGTTTGGGATTGAGATCATTGTAGAGAGAACAACAATATTATGTATTTCCACATATTAATAAGGTACGATCCTTGAGTTGTGGCCCCACAACTGGAGTTTGCATAGAAACTAAAGATTGGGGAAAAATCGCTTTAGTGATATACAGTGGTACCTCTGCATACGAACTTTCGGCACCATGTATCGTGATAATCTCGTATCGGGTGACCTCTGGTAATTCCCAACTGTAATATGCTGTTGGTCTTTTGGCTGCTCCCATCGAGGTGTCGCCAGAGCAGACCATCCAATCCACAGAACAACTTGGCACAGGTATTACGCCGGATGCCCTTCCTGACACAGCCGTTCTATTTCATCTGCGCTTGGGACCAGCATTGCATTCGGTGGCTAATATAAACCACGTTTTACAGTAACATCAGACACTGCAGCAGACCATCTGTTTTATTTACCACAAGACAACAAAGACGTTTACGTGCACTATTTATTTTGTTAAAGGAGGATTAAAGCACTTTTGGACGTCCTGTTATTGAAGAAAAAACCTTGGGGTGGGAACACTGACTGATCGAACGGTATCACAACATGCCATTGTTAATTATTTTCCCATAACCTCATGCTCCAAAGTGTTTTATTCCTTATTTGTTGATGTGCACGCTTTGTTTACTCACAGATCACGGGGTGATGGTGGGCGCTGAAGAGTACATGACTAACACCAAATGAAAGCCCAGTCCACACTACCACAGGCACTACCAAGGCCATTTTATATACACACTCTTTCAGTACAGTCTGTTACAGTTTCTCATTCACCCCGAAACGTGAAAAGGAGAGAAAATGACATGCTGAGCATACACACTGGATCTGTGCACGGAGAAACAAAACAGATAATAAATGATGTGCTTTCAAATGTGACTGTGTTGATATGGACTAGAACTTTATTGTTTTTGCTCGTCATATCCTGCTCCCATCAAAGCGAGAGAGAGAGACAGTGAGAAAGTGAAAGAGAGAAACAGAGAGAGAGAGAGAGACAGGGAGAGAGACTGACAAAGATAAAGGAGAGCTGGTAAGGTTAGTTTGGGTGCTGAAAATGCTACACATGATTTGTGGACACTTCATAATTTAAGGGGCAAATATGAACTCCATTTCAATTTACTACCTCATAGAGGAAAAAAGGAAGAATATTAAAAACAAAATCAATCATCCATTATTTACACGAGTAACCGTGCATTCCATGCTCACTCACCATGACTTTGACACCTTTAAAACTCATACATGAACTTAAAGCCATACACTTTAGATATTTCCAAATAGCAATTTTGAAGGCTAAAATGTAATTTTGTACTCAAAGACATAACTTGTTCCTTAAGACATTCTCTCGGCCAAATGCATGTCTACCACTAAAATGTGCCCCAGTCTCATGAAATCAGGTATTAAGTCGCATTTTTTGGGTCATTTTAGTTATGCATGTTTTCAGATTCCTGATTCAATCAGCTCCATTTTGATACCAGGTTTATTACTGTATCATGTTCGTTTGCTGAGATATGGCCGATTTGAATTTGTTTACAAGAATGTCCTCAGAATAATCTGCCAAAATCCCATTTTTAGAATATTTAAATTAGAATTCTGTGATGGAATAAGCCAGAGGGAACCCTCAGCTTCATTCTGACACCAGGATTACCCTGCTTGCCCTAAAAATAACTTCGCTGGCAGTATGGGTTTTATAGCAAAAAAATCCCCGTTTTTCTATTACTACTGGAGCAACCAGCTTGGATAGTGTCCATTAAATGTGCTTTGAATAACAATGTTTAGGATTAAAACCTTCTCTATTCTGTTGAAGGATCAAGAACATAAAGTATTTAAGAAATACTTGAAATTGAAGATTTGATACAATTGACCTACTGCACTCTATTGGCCATAGCGCAAAACATACCTGTGCTACTTAACGACTAGCTGCCTTGATATGATGACTGCTCACAAATAATCTAAATGACTTATATTAGAAATAATCATTTAACATTCATCAGATGGATATACTTCTGGTGGAAAATTTCCACTTTCAGTTTAGTATAATCCAAGGATTTGCATTTCAGTGCTCCACAAGTGAAACGTCTTTAGAACAATTCAAGTGCTTTGATTATAAAGACAGTAGTAGCCTGAAGTGTTTCACATTTGAATAATAAGCATATATTAATAACGTAAATGTCCAGTAATGTCCATAAAAAATTGTAATGGGTGACTGTCTGCAAAGAAGTCCACAAAGGTCAAATCCATTAAGCTTAATGCATGCCCACATTTCATATTTGAACCTCAAGAGGCAAGATCTACAGGTTGCCCTGACATGTCACAGTGGGGGTCACAGTATCAAATTGGATTACAAAAAATCTAGGATCTCACAAGTCAGGGGAAGGGTGAGTGGTCTCAGTGCTTGGGCTTCTGATTAGAAGGTCCGTGTTTCAAATGCGAGCACCACCTTTTTGCCACTGTTGGGCCCTTGAGCAAGGCCCTTAACCATCAACTGCTCAGATGTACAAGGAGATAAACATGTTGCTCTGGATAAGGGCATCTGCCAAATGGCGTAAATATAATAATGTTGAGCCGTGAGTAGTCATACAGTAACACTGTGCTCTAGCGCGGAGTGTCAGGGGGACTCAGAGTGGTTTGCAGCTTGCTGGCATGGGTTACAAAATTTTTGAAAAGGGCAAAAATTCATTGTGGAGCTACAGAATGGTAATTTATGACCCGTAGGTCCGATATAGGTCCACTGCACAGCAGTATGCTTTTGTAAGCCTCGCCGGATCATTCATGGCCTTTAAGCTACGCCAATGTATGTCTGTTTTTGTCTGTCACTTTGTTCTTACACCGTAGCACAGTGGCGCTCAAACCCTGGTCCTGAAGGACCTCCGGACATGCACGTTTTAGTGTCTTTCCTGTTTGATTACACCCAGTTCCATTTAGAAACAGCGATTAATTAGCTGAATAGTTCAAATGAGTATGCTGGAGGTCTGTGGGTGCTCCACAGTTCAAAAAAACTGCCTGTACCTAATGAAAGCAAAGCATGTCAGTTATGGCCACCCAGGATTTTGAAATCATAGCACAAGTTTGTGAAAGTGGAAACTAGGCTTTATGGCCTACCAGTGGCCAATGTCTTAACCACTGCACTACAATGGTCCCAGAGGGAGCGGAGGAAGGGATTAGCCCAAGCCTACTTATACCAGCGGTCTCTGAAGACTACTTTGTTATACACAAAAAAATTATATCTTACTGCATTACAGCATGTACCACGTTTTTTTCATGTGTTCTTGTTGTTAAGAAGGGTTTAGATGTAGCAGAAATGTACTGCAGAGCTGAGCAAAGCAGCCATGCTGTCAGGGTCCATTTTAGCAGTGATAAATAATAATGGGTCTGCAGAAACAGCAGTTTGGGGGCTCTGGAGCAGACGCTCCACTGGGTCATGTGTGTGTGTGTGTGCATGTGCGTTCCAGTCAGAATTTGTGTTTTTTTATTTTTTTATTTTGTTTTTGGAAAAAGCCTTAGATTAGGTGTGTGCATTGAGATTCTGCAGAGGAAAAAATAAATTAAAAAGTCACGTGAGGTTTTAACATAAGAGATGCTCAAGGGGAGGGTTGGCAAGTTTTTTTCTACAGCTCGTTTAGGTGTTAAGTGTGATGGACCTTCTCAATTTTCAGTATAAATCTACAGTATGCATTCTCATTATACGAACCAGGCAACCCTGGTTCCCTGGCAACCCTGGGAAAACAAATAGCAAGCTGATAATCAGGATATGCACTGTTTGTTTTTAATTCAATTTCAATCCTACTTTGCTGAGCTCCAAAATAAAGCTAGTATCCTAAATAATGAAGCATTATGCTATAAAAACTAAAAAATATATGCTTTTATTTATCGAGGCTCTACTCTGCAGGGCTCAGATTGTGCACTGTGTGCGTAGCATCTCTATGGGCTTGTCGAATATATTTACTTGACTAATTTTTAATAATACTATAAAACTTCTACATTGATTGTGCTTGTATCTCCTTGTTCATTAATAAATACTCTATATCATTATGCAAACAATTTTCCAGTCACTATAATGAAATGCTACTTAAAGCATACCACTTTACCTTGAAAAAACTGCCTGCATGTCCTGTGAACTTTTCAGAAACAAACTGACGCTATTCTTACAGTGCTTACTTTTATAAAATATTCAAATAATATTGAATTGAGAAAGCCATCACTGCTTTTTATTATTCATTGTAATCAATTTTAAATCTACTAATTGCTGTTGAGAATTTAACTAATTTAAAACATATTGACCAATTAGGAAACCTCAACAATCCAATTGCATGCTAACATTACTTTAGTTATCCTTACTAGCCCGGCTCCTTACATGCTTCATAATAACTTATTTAAACAGTTGGGTCTCAGCGATTCCTTTCCTGATCATTCTGCTGAATTGAGTCCACTTTCCCTATGTGCACAGAGGGATGGAGCTATTCACTTTTCACTTTTGAATCAATGCTCTGTGTGTAATTAAATAAGATTCTACCAGTTTTAAATGCTAAAAACAAAAAATGAATAAGTGGCAGTCAATGTCGATACAGTGGCGGGCCGCCACAAAGAAATTACTATACGGAAAACATTGCATTGCACTGCTCGAACTGTTCAGATAAGACTTAATCCGAGGGGGGAATTTGCTTCTGATTATCATTCATTATTAATGGTTGAAGTATGTGAAATTTGCAACCCGAATGAGTCCCATTAGGCAGAAAATTCCAAACGGCATCTGCTCCAGGAGTTGAATAAGGTTCTGCAATTTGTTATTTGAAGGCTGAGAATATGTGACATGGTTTCTGAAATGTGGTTTCTGAGAGGCTCCTTAATAAATCTTTAAGAAATTTTAATGAATATTCAGATTTTGGACAAGATTCTTTTTTTCTTAGAATTTAAAAATATATATATATATTTTTATTTATTCTTTTGATTGTGTAAAGCTCTTTGCGACTTTGAATTGTCAAAAGCGCTATATATACAAATAAAACTGAAGTTTATTTGAATTTCCTGCTAATTCGTGCTAGCTGACTACAAACAAACTTGACAGATATTTGAGCTAGTTTAAATAGCATGGTTATGCTAATGATAACCTATAACCTACTGAGAATAAAATTACTTGACAGGAGTTGACAAGTCATATTCATGGTTGTTCAGCATTGTTCACAGTCGAGTAAAGCAGCCTCATCGTCAAGCTCCATTTTAGCAATGATAAATTAAGATGGGCTACAGAACACTAGTCTGGCTCCCTATGTGAGTGTGTGTATGAGAGAGAGAGAGAGAGAGAGAGAGAGAGAGAGAGATTCCAGCAGGCAGAGTTCCAGAACAGAAGAGCCGCAGACGAAGTAAAATTGAGGGATGATAGACTCGGACACTTGTGACACTTTGGCTGCCCAGGGGCATTGTAGGCTGAGGAGAACAATCTGCATTTACAGTTCCTTCTCTCTAAGCTGCAGGGTCATTAACGTAGGTACATGAAGATTCATACTCATCACTTTACTTGCAGGTCATAATACTTCAAGAGAATCAAGCACACAACAAGCACATCTGACCTTTGTAAAGTAAGCCCATTATTTCATTCACATAAACAATTACAGCTGTTTCATTAAACGCCAGTTTTCATTTTCTCTTTAATACTTCAAAACAAAAGAAAATCTCTTAGAGTAAATTATTTTTTTATATAGTTGGCGAAAATAACTTTATAGTCATTTAAATGTTTAAAATATTCACAGATTAATTCAAACTAACCGAGTAAACATATGTTAGTCAGAGTAAATGTTCTGGTATTCAGGCAGCTTTTTATAATGATACCTGCCATTCAGCCCACCTGGGGCTGATGTTTCCTCAGTTATCTTATTATACGTGCTAAATGTGTATTATTACACGCAACCGGGTAACCTTGCTGTGATCATGTGATCAAGTTTTAGGGTCAAACTTGATCATAGGATTGATTTGGATTAATCACATCCATTAATGTATTAATACTGTCAGCTTATTAACTAGCTAAATAAGGTCCAGTTCCCATGTTCATTATTTTTGCTATGGATTGCTATGAACAACAAGGTCATGGCCTACCGGCGTGCATCAGCGTGACCCCTAGTGATCCACAGCTTGCCAGTATGGGTAATAATTGCAGAGCAACGGTTTTTCATGACCTGTAGAGCCACTGTAGGTCCACCATATTTTTCCATGGTCATTTGTGGTCTTTCTGAGTACAGAATGGTACAGTTGAAAACATAGCGATCTATAGTAAAAATCAGGCAGATGGAAACTGGGCTTAACAAGCTAACTTGATCAGAATTCTGCTAGAGTGTTAGGCCCTTTCCTGCTAATGCATTACCAAATTTGTTTGTAATATTTCCTGCTAATCGTGACTAGCTGACTAGCAAGCTAACGTGCCAGTATTTCTAAGGGACTTTTTAGTCATTTTTCATATGAGATATTTGTTATATTTGCTGCTAGCACTAGCTAATTAACTTGAGTCAACAGAATTTCTGAGAGAATATTATAATTATATTCAGATTTCTGATTTACTAGGTAGCAAAGATAATTAATATTGTACCAGATTAATATTGTACCACAACTTTCTAGTGCATCATCAATTAGTATTAGTTGCAACACTGAACTGATCGCTATCTCCTATATGAGCCACAAAGACACTAAAGAAATAATTTAGAATAATTGTGTATACAGTAATATCAAGAACTAATTAAGCCTAAGATTCTTAATAGGAGCTTTTAACAAACCCCTCCTCCTCTGATACCCATAACAAAGGTTTAAACTTTTGATTGCAGTAGGTGAATAATGGACGTTAAAGGATGATCTATGAAGCGGACATGAATCGAATGCTTTGTGTAACAAACCCCTATTTCTCAAACACTATTTCATAGCCCTCTGTCCTTAGGGAAGAATAAACACCATAGGACAAGAATAAATTGAACACAGCTCACCAACTGTGTACACAACATGACAACTTAAGCCACTCATCATGCTTGAAAATCAGCGACTTAGAATCAGAACATTCAATGAGCTAGGGATTCTTTTCTCTCCAGGAAATCTGTACATACAGTAGATGTTGGAAACCCATGCGAGGCACTCACCCCAGGTCTTTTCCAATGCACACGTCCAATCCGGTTCCCCTGATAGAACAGCGAGTCATCCACAGCAGGGAAGAATGGATCTTCGAACAGAATCCCGCTTTGCAGGCACTGCTTCTTCAGCACCGAATATTGCTGCCCCTCAAAGGCCTTCACCGAGGAGAACATCCTTCAAACTGCAGCTACAGCAGATGAAACGGAGAGAAAGAGAGAGACATGATTAACTGTGACAGTACAAATGAAAAATCATGACAGGATTTCACTAGAGAAAGATGCTGGTAGAGCTCTAGAGAACATACATAAAGCACTGTCGGGTGTTTTGTCTGGTGTTAAATCTCTGCTCAACCATGCCTCTGAGTGGTCCAGCCTCATGTTGTTTAAACATATACTGTAATATTAAAGTCTCATCACTGTTAATGAAACAATAAAACAAAAAACTATATCTCTAAAATCGATATCTTAAAAAACAGTTAAACAGTCATGTCCATAAAAAAAAAAATAATAATAAAAAAATAATAATATATATGTGTGTATTATTGATTTAGCAAAATCCTATAACTCCACATACCACAGCAGACCCATGCTTTGATGTTGTATTGTGTCATACTGGCAGTAAAATTATCTTCAGTCTCTTGTTAGTATAGGTCTCAACTGGTTGTAGCATTAAACCTCTTATTAGTTTACGTTTGAACATATTGTGAAGGGCATTGTGACTCATAATTGCAGCAAAACAAGTGCGAGTGATAGCTCAAAGCTTCTAAAAGTGTTATAGACCACTTTTTATGCTTGATGGAAATTTTATGCAATATTGAGTAAAAGTTAGAAAATGGCATTTATCTCATTTATCTCATTAACAAACAACCTGTTTATACATTGTCTTAAATCAAGTGCAGCTTTGTGTCAGGGTTGCTCCCTAGTGGTGCACTACTGTGAGCAGGCCACATTGGACTTTGTGTTTGGACTTTTAGTGCTGGGAATCATATTTTCACATTGTGCTTCATTGTTTCCTAATGCACAATCTTTTATTCATTTACTCCATGTCTGTGAGTTACATAATTAACAAAATGCAGGTTCAATATTTTGGCGTAAATGGTGGGCTCTCCCTTCTTAGACAATACAGACTGAGCTGACCAGTAGCGATACACGCATGGGGGAAGATGTATGCCACAGGGTGCTCTGAAGGCAGACTGGCATTAAAAAACACGCAAAATGAAATGCTTCCTTGAAATAAAACTGGAAATAAGCTCAAGCAGAAATGTGGGCAAATTGAGGACACTGATCTGGTGCTGCTTGCCTTTAGGAATGCCATGCTAATGCCACCACCTACTGTAGATACTAAGGGGTCATGTCAACACTAAACCTTCCCTCAAAGTACAAGGTATGTTCCATGCCCCATGCTCACGTCAAGCTCCATTTCCATGCTTGCGCTCAACACCGTTACTGCACTCACGTCCAGCTCTATCCCAGAGCCCTGTGCACAAACACAGTCCCAGCCATACCCTCTATGTCCTGGGAAGAGATTTTGGGAGATGTTCTGAAACATCTTGATGGCACTCTTTAGCAATTGCACCCCATCAGACTTTGTCTTTTGGTGCTGGGACTCTTATTTTGGTATTATGCTTTATTTATAGTCCAGTCTTGTCTCATAGTTGTGCTCAGTTTCCTTGATTTGTTATATTATTTAAGCTTTGCTGTTCATGAAAGGTTTTGTCTTGCATCTATTCATTTCCAGCTGTCTATACCCATGTTGTGCTCTGTCCTGATTCTGTTTGGTTTGGTTTACTGTTGGATTCCTACTGCTTTTATGACTTTTTTTTTTTTTTTTGTAAATAAATATCATCTGCAATTACACAGTGCCTGCGACTTGCAGTTTGTGCTTGTGAAAATCCTGGAGTCATTTATAGCAGTTGTCTCCAAACGTTTTTGTACCACAGACCTTTTGGTTTTGTAAAACACTTTTCCACAGACCGGCCATCACATGCTCATCACAAAGCATAATAAAGTGCATAATTTATACAAGATACCATGATACAGAATCAGTGTGAGTCAGGAGCCTGCTTTCCTGTGACGAGTCGTTTCCATCTATGAGTGATGGGGGGACAGTGACAGAGTATTCCTCATGTCCAGTCTGCTCTGTAATTTCATTTTCAATGCTGTCACTGCAGACAACCCAGTCTCACAAAGATAGGTTGATGGAAATGGAAGCAGGGTTTTTGTGGAACTTTGAGGATATTCCGCCTTGATTTTAATCCAGAACGTCAGAAGAGTTGAAGTTGCTTCAAACTAACTTTTAACTTTTTATTATACAGCGCAAGCGGAAGCAAATGGAATTGCAGACCGAAGTAAATGGAAGACGATCTAATTTTTTTTTTTAATAAAACACCCTTCAGACTCTGATAAACAATAAAATCAAATCATATATACTGTATATATTTTTTATTCTTTCTGTGCAGCCTGGTACCAACTCTTTATAACATATAAAGAGTTGTTCCCTCACCATTCTCTCCTTTTCTCTCCCCTGAAATGTATACGACAAAAGGACACAGCTTCTATTGTCCTGAGCAGTACCTATAAAGATCACATTTGATTTTATTCATTAATGTCAAATAAAAAAAAAACTTCTTATGTAAACCTTCACCGGATCAGTGATTACAAAATCCACCTGTTTTCTATTTTGTTCATCCATATATGAAAGCATTGCATGGGTTGTATTTGTCACGGGCGTCACTAGAGAGAAAACACGTAGATCCAGTAGCAGAGAGAGACAGAGAGAATAATCTACCAAGAGACACTTACAGCCAGTAGAGGGCGTCTTGGTC